>PVIY010011316.1:0-65809 GCA_004026745.1 Myrmecophaga tridactyla | reverse complement strand
ATAAATGGCTACAAGTGATGTTCAGTCACAAGGTTTTTACAATAACAAGGGAACAAGATAAAGGCTATACAAATCAATATAGAGTAAAGGCATTTGGATCAAAATTCAAATATTTCATGTATTTCCCCTTGATTATTCTAATATACCAGAAAGTAGAAAGTAATATCTATATAATGAGTCAGTAATCGTGATCATCCCTTAAATCTTAACTTCTCAGTTACACTCAGGGCTCCAGGGGAAATTCCATTTCATTGCCTCTTCCAGCTTCTAGATGCTGTTGGCATTCATTGAATTCTGACCACAATACTCCAGCCTACCCTGTCATCAGCACATCACCTTCTCCTATTCTGGTCAGCCTCCCTCTTATGAGGATCCTTGTGATTAAATTGGGTCCACTCGGCTAATCTGTTATAATTTCCCATTCACAGGATGCTTAACTTAATGATATCTGCAAAATTCCTTGTACCCTATAAGACAACATATTCATAGGTGCTGGGATTCAGAGACCAGTATCTCTAAGCCTATCAATATTATTCAGCTTACCACAACTGGTGTTATCTTTTTTAAGTCTTACTCTAAAAGCCATGCTCCTGTACCTCTCCTTCTGCATTTTTTATTTTCAATATTTTTAGGGTTATCCATGTTAATATACAAGCATTTATCTGTTTCAAATACTGTATGTAAACATGATATATTTTTAAATTATTCACTTATTCCAATTTTACCTCATTACTAAAGATGTTACCACATCTGTGAAACTTCCGTATGAAGCAGTGCATTTTTGCTGGGTGGTCACTAGAATGTAAACTCTAAAACTGAAGTGTGACGGCAACAGTTAGGAAGCTTTTGTCTGTGAGAAAAAAACTTGACAAACTCAGTGGACTTTCTTACATTACAAGAAATCCAGAACTGGCTAATTCTAAGGCTCAATAACAGCATCAGATTAAAATACATTCTTTTAACTCTTCACTTTACTGTCACTGGGGACTTCTGAGCTGGCCTCATATTTTTAAGACAACTGCACATTTCTATATTCCACAGCCCAACATGGCAATTCCCATGAAAAGAAAAAAAAAATTACTGCCTTATCTCATTTTAAAGAGCACCAATTGTTTTCATTTTAAATACCGTCCAGCCCCCTAAGTGGACATCTCCTCATGACACATTGTCCCAAAAGGAAACAGGTACCTTGTCTAAACCAGTCTCTTGTTTTTAGTATTAGTGATGGCATCATGTACTAAACTAATTAGTTTTGATTAAAAGTAATTTTGTTGGGTGCATGGGTGGTTCAGTGGTAGAATGCTTGTCGTCCATGTGGGAGACCCAGATTTGATTCCCGGCCCATGCGCCTGACAAATAAAAATTGTTTTGCTTTTGACTTTATAATTTGGAGTTTAGCTTTTATTGCTAAAATCACAAAATTTGAGTTTAGCGTATGCTTTAGTTTCCTAGGCTGCTCCAGCAACTACCATGAAATGGGTTGGCTTATGCAAGGAGAATTTATTTGCTTACAGTTTTAAGGCCATGAAAATGCCCAAATCAAGTCATAATCAAGTCAATGCTTTCTTTCCAAATACCAGCTGAGAGCAATCCTGGGCTTCTCTGCCATATGGCAAGGCACATGATGGTATCTGTTGGTCTTTCCCTTCTCTTCCTGGCTTTATTGATGAATTATCCCTTTAATTAATATATATAGTGTCCTTCTTTGTCTCTTATGATATCTTTACATTTAAAGCCTATTTTGCCTGATATTAGTGTAACTACTCTTGCTTTCTTTTGGTTATAACTTGCATAGAACATCTTTTTCCATCCTTTTACTTTCAATCTATTTGCATCCTTGTGTCTAAGATGAATTTCTTATAAGCAGCATATAACTGAACTATATTTCTTAATCCATTCTGCCAATCTGTACCTTTTAATTAGTAAATTTAGTCCATTCCCATTGTATGTAGTAGATCGTTTTTCTCTTGCTGCTTTAAGAATTTTCTGCTTCTCTTCAACAGTTGACAGACCGATTAGTATGTGTCTTGGAGAAGGCTCATTTGGATTTATTCTATTTGGACTTCATTGGGCTTCTTTCACTTGTATATTTACGTCATTTATAAGGGTTAGGAAGTTTTCCCCCATTATATCCGCAACTACTCTTCCTAGCCATTTACTCTACTTCTGGGACACCAATGATTCTTATATTTGTGCACTTTGTTTTGTTTATCATTTACACGAGATTCAATTCAAAATTTTCCATGGTTTTTGCCATTTGCTGTTTCGAGTGTTCGAAATCAGTTATCCTGTCCTCTATATTGCTTATTCTTTGTTTTGTTTCTTTGAATCTGCTGCTGTGCACCTCTAGCATGTTTTTTATTTGGTCAACAGAGTCTTTAATCTCTGTGATATCTGCTATTTTTCTATTTATTCCTTCAGATTCCTCTTTATGCTATTCTACTCTCTTCTTGATCTCCTTTATGTCATGCTATCCCACTTATTTTATTAAGTCGAGTTGTATGAACATCTTTGATTAGTTGTTCCAATGTCTGTGTCTCCTCTGATGTTTTAATTTGGTCGTTAGGCTGGGCTGTATCTGTCTGCATTGTGATATGCTTAGTGATCTGTTGCTTTCATCACATGTAAATATCTGGATTGATTTACTTTGGGAGTTGGTTTTCCTTCAATAGTCTAAAGCCTTGCGTTTGTGGGGTGGATGTATAGCAGGATGCAGGTTACGGGGTGGGGCACAACAGTGTGGTGATGCATTGTAGTGCAGGTATAGGCGCAGGTTGGGATGTTATGCTGGTGCTTGTGATTGTGGGTGCCCAGCAGCCAGGGAGGATGTAGCTGTTGAGGTGCAGAGGTCTAGAAGGCAGAACTCTGGTGGGTACTGGTCTAGAGTGCAAGACCCTTTGTGCACATGCACAGAGCTATGGCAGCAGGTAGGCGTTATGCCTTCATAGGCTGGGGGCGGACGTGACCTGGCTGTGAAGGTCAGTGCTTTCTCAAAGCTGGGAAGCATGACTGAGGGCCCTGTGCATATGCTGGTCTAGGAGTGCTGTAAACTGATGTTCCCAGAGCTGAGGTAAGTGACTGGGGGCCGAGTACACGCGCAGGTCTAGGAGAGCTATAAACTGATGTGTGGAGCTCAGATGGGATGAGGCGAGGCTGTGCTACACTATGGGTGGGGGGCAGGTGGGTGTAGCCTGGGTATGGAGATATGAACCAGCAGCCTTTATGTACTGACGACAGCTTGCAGGGAGCAGGCAGGGGGAGGTAGTGCTCAGGAGGGGTGCAAGAGAGGTGGGTTAGGCTGCACTTTTACAGTATAGCATATATACAAAGCAAGAAAGAAAAAAACAATAATTTTCAAAGCGCACTTCAACAAGCAGTTACAGAACAAATTTCAGAGTTTGTCATGGACTACTATTCCAGTTTTAAAGTTTCTGTGATTTCTCTGTTTTTTTTTTGTTTCCACAGGTTTCAGAAAATATCTTTCTTTTTATTTTAAAAACTATTAATTCTAATTTATTTCATTGATAAGGGCATGCACCCTGTAATGTCATAATTTTGTGTTTCTTATTACTAACTTTGCAGCTTAAAACACTATATTAGGAAAAGTTCATGTGTAGTTAAAACAAAAGTGCTCTCTTTTTTTAAGCATAATTTTTCATTGTACATATATTTATATATTGTCTCTATTTTTCTCTCTTTGGTTCTAGCCTGCTAATTATGTTATTCAGATTTTCTGTCACTTGACCATAAAGGTAGCTTTTAAGGAAAGAGTGCCTGGCAATTGCTCACTGCAAATATATCAGTTTTTTTGTTTGTTTGTTTTTTAATTTATTCTTAAGGCTGTATTGTTCAGTGAAAACATGTGCATTACTTTACTTTGCTTCTTTACTAGTTTCAAAATCCTTCATTTTCCCTTTTAAATATTATTTGCCTTATATGAAATTATGGCTGATATTAAAAATGCTCTCAGTCTTCTTTGATTGGTGTTTGCCTAGCATAAATTTCTCCATATCTTTCAGCATCATGTGCATTTGTTTCAACCTTTGACACTTGTAATATAAAGTTGTATATAATTTATTTTTCTTTGTTTTACTTTTATCTTACCTGAGAGATTTTTTTTTTACAATTATTGTGATTTCTGACCTATTTTATTTTTACCATGTACTTTATGTCTGCAATTTGTACAACTGGCTATCCTTCTTTTAATGTGGTTAATTCAAAAGATATTTATTTTTTTCTACAACTTTTGGGGGGGGGTGCTTTGTTATAAATTCTACTGACTTTATAGGCAATCTGTCCAAAAGATCTGTTCTTCTATTTGCCTCATATATTTTGTAATTTTGACTGCTAGCTCATCTTTCTTTCTGGCTTTCTATGGGCTGCAGCAACTTCTTTAGGATTTCTGAAGCAAGTTCTGATTTCATTTTATCACGAAGAGCTTATCATGCAGCCATCAAATAGGGGGTACAGTTCATCACGGCAGCAAGTTGCTGGCCACTGATTCCCATTCTGAGTAGGGTTTTTGGTTCAATGTAGTATCACTCTCAGAAAAGTCGGGTATAACTGAGGCAAAAGGGTTTCAATTGCCAGTGTCCATTATGTTTCACATTCTCTTTAATTGATCCTATATGTGTAAAAGGAAAATGGCTGTCTTGAATTCAGCCATTTCAAATGAACACAGCCCGGAGCTTATTCTTGTGGTACAGTTTTGTATCTCAATAAATTGGCCAAAACACTACATTTGCTCAGGGTATACTAAGCTAATTTACTTCCTTTATGAATTTTGAAATGCAAAATTTATTGGGATTATCTCTAGTTTTAAATTAGTCATCGTTGACCTCTGAAAACAACCACTAGCATAATTTCAGGAAGAACAGATTTGAACTATTATGCTTAGAAAAATATTTTCTCTTTTGAGAAGACCATTACACATATAACCATTAAAATTTGGTTGTCTTGGTCAGTCTTGCTGATATGTTTATAGACAACAGTCCAACATGAAACTTAAATTTTTTTAAAAATGAGAAACTTTGAATATTTATTAACAAAATAATCTCATAGAAAAGAACATGTCAAACATGATTGCAACAAGTGACAAAATTTATTAGCTCAGAAGATTGAATTAGAAATTCAAACTTCCTTATGAAAGTACATTCTCCTCATTTATGTGATGTTAATAAAATGTTCCCATATGAAACCATTAAAAGTGTACTGTAGGCCCTCTGAATGATCATTTATATTTGTAAAGGTGTTGTGGTTTGAGTTATGTCCCCAATAAATGGCATGTTCATATCCAAACCCCTGATCCTGTTTGTGTGAATCCATTTATAAATAGGACTTTGAAGATGTTATTAGTTAAGGTGTGCTCAAACTGAGTTAAGATGGGCCTTAATCCAACATGGCTGAGGTCCTTATGATCAAAGGAAGTTAGACACAGAGGAGGCTAGCACAGGGAGTAGCCAGAAGCTGGAAGTCAATGGAACTCAGAAGGGAAAGAGAAGATGACGCCATGTGCATTGTCATGTGACAATAAAGCCAAGGAATGCCAAAGATAGCTGGCCAGCAGAAGATACCAAATGGGAGAAAACAAGCCTTCTAGTTGCTGAAACTGTGAACCAATAAATTCCTGTTCTTAAGCCAACCCATTGAATGGTATTTGTTTTACTAGGAAACCAAGACAATGTATTTGGTACTTTTAGGAATAAAATATTCAGTATAGAAGTTATCCCTTAGCATGGCCCATGGTGACTCAGCAGGCAGAGTTCTTGCTTGCTATGTCAGAGACCCCAGTTCGATTCCCAGTGCCTGCCCTTGGTAAAAAAAAAAGAGTGGGGAGAGGGGAAGTCATCTCTATATTATAACTACATGAGCTGTAAATATTGCATGGTTTCAAAATAATTTAATTCTCAATTCTCTCTTAGGACTTAGACAACCAAATAACATTTAAACATATACTCATGTGGCCTTAGTAACTAAAATTATTAAGGCACAGAAACTTATTTGTTACATGGATTTTGCTTATTTTCCTTCTTCAAATGCACCCAAATCATTATAGCAAAAAAAAAAAGTAGAATAAATAATATACTACTCCTTTAAGGCTTTGGAGAGGTGATTGATTAAAATTTCAGCATACTGTTTTATTGACCTATGAAATAAAGAATTCAAAATCAATCATTTAAGTTTAATCATGATGAAGATAAATTTTGCATACTTTTAAGTTAGATGCTTATAAAGTAGGGTTACTTTTCTGCTTCCTCTGTTTATTTGAAAATTTATTTTCATACGAGCATTTCACTGTTTTATTAAAAGCTGTTTAATACAAAGCTTTGTCATTCCAGTTCATATTAATTACATATTAACACTGTTGTAATTTTGTAAGAGATTTTTATTCCCAACATGAGGTATTTGTTGAAACTGTGTAGGACTAAGTTAGAGATAATAGAAATATGGTTTTAACTAATACTATATATTCATATACAATAGCAATATTTTATTATTACTATATACAACTACTTTTTGCTAATGGTGAACTTATTAATAACTAGTTCAGAAGAATAAATTTAATCATTTGTTACTAATGCAATTTTTTATATTAAGGTATTAATTTGTCATTGAGTCTATTTGTAGTATGTGTATGAACATTTAATCAAGTACAATATTACCGTAACAGATATTAGAACTTATTTAAAAACTCTTAATTCTAATGAAAAGTACAATCAAAGATCAATTCATTAACCCCCAAAATTTAAAACTATCTTAGAGTGGGTAATCCTGTGTTTCTTAAATCATACGTTAACCATATCTATGGATTACACAGATATAAAATGCACAGAGAAATTGTTACAAACTGCATTTTGAAAAGTAAAATCAATTTTCTCCCTCAGTATCTTCTCTCCCCTTTCAGTACCAATAATGTAGCCCTGGGCATTTGCATTTACCCATCCTGTGTCCAGGGCATCTAAGACCCAAAAGTTAGGTGGTGCCTCTTTCCAAAATAGGACTCATCATTCTGAAATTATGTGTGTATTTCCTGAAATAGCAAAATATTTTATTGGGTTGCTATAACATAAGAAAAATAATGATACATATTTTTATTGTTACTAAATACTGATGATTTGAAGCATATTTTAAGCTATTTGTTTTGTTAATAGATTTACCTTTGTCTAGAGAAGTTTCAGATTTTTTCCTCCAAAGCAGCAATGACCCTCTACTCCTAGCTGTTCATGAATTTGGCAAGGCTAGAAGGAGTAATAAGATATGAATGAGAGTTGTCCATATATATCTCATAAAAATTTATATGTGATTATCCTCACTACAGTTTTATCCTGAGGAAGCACAAAATCTGCAGGAATTGAAAAAGTATTTGAATACAGTCCAAAAAATCAATCATTTTGAACCCAGATCAGTTCACATGTTCTCCAATAAGGAAATGGATTAATTTTTTCATTATCCCTTCATGTCACATTCAGAAACACGTATGGTAGTCCACTTTAAATAAAAGATGAAATACATCGGCTGTGCATTAGAAAATGTTGTAATGTTTACATTATATTAGTATTCCTAGAAAGCATTGGTGGGTCAATGTAGGTATTTTATTTAAACATGGCTATAGACAAGCTAACTAGGATATCCATTTTAGGTGGTTAAGATTTTCATATGTTAATTGTAAAAACATTTGTATCTTTATATTTTCCTGAAAGCAGGAAAATGTGTAGTAACATAGGCCGTTACTATAGCAACGTTGATATTGTAATAATTTTCTACTTGGTATTTTGAAAATATTCACAGTTCTGACAGCTGATCAAATGGTATTTAAGTTAGTGTTTAATATTTACAATTTAAGACACTCTTCTATCTGAATTTGTAGATTATATCTTATTGCCTTAATTTTAAATTGGTTTATGGAATTTACTGTGCGAACACAGTTTTTACAATGGTTATTCGGATACTTTATTTAAACATGCCTATGATTAAACTAAGATATCGATTTTTGATGGTTCTAAATGCATTGTTTGTTTTCTTAAGTAAAAATATTTAAAAAATAGATTTTGATGTTTTAATTTCTCTGTTATGATATAAATGGCTAATAACTTTCATGGATGACTCCCGGGGATAAATACAGTGCAATTAGAGACCCTAGAAATTGTGAAAACGTAAGACCTTTAGATTTAAACATGAAAAAAATTACACCATGAAATCAAAATATTGAATTAAAGAAAAAACATCTATATAAAAATGAAAAAAGGAAGAAAGAAAGGTTATGGCATAAGTAAAGAAAAGAGTAAAATATAAGATAAAAGCATTATATATTTTTTTTTTCATCGAAGAAAGCATTTGAGAAATGACTTAGAAATGTCCACAGAGTTAAGTAAAGGAGGCTTGACAGAAACATTTGTAGGTACTAGTTGTTGGTAAATCTTAGGTCCACCAGGGCACCAGAGGCTGCGCACTGACTTGGATAGTATGACAAAAAGAAGGTAATTAAGATCAGGGGTTCTAGGATTGCCCTATTCTCTCCTTCAGTTATCCCCAAAGCCTCCAATGTTCTGTTTTATTCTTAATGTCATTTTCTTGAATCCTTTACTTTTTCCCTGGTACCTTCCTTCTTCAAGCTGAAAATGTCTTGGCTCACCATATGAAGCACAATCTTGCTAAAATTCGCAACTCCCTTTACACACTACACCTTCAAGTTCCTCCACATATTTCTCTACTGCTACATGCAAGTTGTTAAGAATTGTTGTGAAAGTGAAAGCTGATGAGTGTAACCATTGACTCACAGTCTTTTATGACCCTTGGATTTACACTAACAAAAATAGTAAATTCTCTCTTGCTGCTTCCTCACATAGTTATTTCCACTTGACCTTTAAAAAAATTCTTGTGTTGCTTTCTCTCTCCTCAAAGTTAGATAACTTCTGCTATTTATAAAGAAAATAACATTCTCAATGGAGACTCTCATGATTAATTTTTACCTATGCTACAGTTTTATATGCATTCTCATCTTTCCTTCTTCTGTCCGTTCTGTTTTCTAGGAACAAGTGTTTGTTCCTCCTTGTTTAACAAGTTATTTTAATGCTCTATGTTCCACTCTAATCAGTATCTTCAGAGACTAATCTTTATTGATATGTAGCAATTATTACTTCACTTTTGTAATATCAAAGTTTTTCACTCTAATAAATCCTTCCTATCAACTTATGTTCCTCTAAATCTACTTACGTTATAATAATTTATATCTCAATCTTTGATCTCTTGGTTGAGCTTCTGGCCCATATAATCAAATTACTACTGATGTTTCCATATAGAGATTTCACAGTGACCTTAAAATCAACCTATTGTAAGCCGTACTTATCATCAATTCTTTTCAAATCCTAATTTCCAAAATTGTTCTTTCTTTTCTTTTCTCCCTTTTCTACAAATGGCACTGTTAATCATGCTGTTGGCTGAGCCAGAGATTACATCTTCTATGACTCACATCATCTCTCAAATTCCCAAATTTCCAAACTCACAGTGAAAGTTCCTATGTGGCCTTCCTGTACCCAGTCTTGTCCACTTTCATATAGTTCCCATACTAGTTAGAGATACGTTCCCTGAAAATGATTCTAATTATTTCACTTTCCTGGTCAAAAGATTTTAGTGAGTTTTAGTGACATATCTAAAGTCCCTAGCTTACCCAGCCCCATTTTACCATACTTTTATACAGTCATTCTAAATTTCCTTTGTTTTGGCAAGTGCATCAACCTGCCTCTCACTTCCTGGCCTTTTCAAATGCTATTTCTTCAATCCACCTTCAACCCTGGCCAAACTGCAACCATAGTTTACCAGATTAGTTTGCTGTCTCTTTGTTTCTTTAGCTTTCTCACTACTTCAAGATTGATTCCATGCCCCATAAGAGCTCACAAGGTAGCCTGTACTTTTGTATCAAGGAGTTCCTTATTTACCTCACCCTTTCTATACTCACAGATTCATTTTGTAGGAACCAATGCTTCCATACCTTTGTTGAATCCACTAAAGACAGTTCCATGAGTTTGGTGGGGGAAGTAAATGCTATTTCTGTTATCTAATTTCTCTTCCTGCTGTTTTAAAAGCATCTTTCCTCAATTACTTTGCCTTCTACAGCTGCTGCTCATCTAGCAAGTACTCTTGTATTTCAAAGCAATTTTAAATTGATTAAGATCTTTCCTTCCACTGAATAATAAGTTAGGTCATTTTGTGAAATAGCAGTGATAAATATAAATAAAATGCAGCCCCTTAGTGAATGTTTTAAATGGTGTGCTGCTGTGTTTCCGCCTCATTCACCTCAGAGGTTACGAGGGACTTGCAGCTCATACCTAGTAATGAAAAAATGGCCTTCTTCTTCTTCTGTTGTTTTTTACAAATACGTCTGTGACAAGTAAGCAAAGCAATTTTCTATTAAAATGTCCCTGATAATAATCCTACAGTTGCTATCAGAGCCTACAAATAGACCTAACATCTTTTAAGTCTTTAGAATCATAGAGCACCTCATAGCATTGTTATAGCCCCTTTCCTTTTTGATTCTTTTACCTCCAATATCAAAGTCTTTCATGCTTCTCTAATGCTCAAGTTAACCAAGCCTATCTCACAGTGTATTATTTTCCTTTCAATTGGTAGAACATATCCCCCAAATGGTGTTTTTATATTCAGAGAGATAACCACCAAGAATGAAATTTCTTTGTTGAGCCACCAGAGTAATGTAAACAATCCTCATGTATCTCTGATATTTCCCCTCTCTTTTTGTTTCAAAGGGATTTCAAAATGTTTTGCCTGTAACTTAGGATGCATTTCAGCCATTTAATTCTGGCAAACTGTGATTGACACAATCCTTTCAAATTTATAACAACTCATCATTAATTATAATACACATTCATTATAAAAATGAGGTTGCATCTGTTGAAATTACAGGATGCAAAATAAAAGAGCTAATCATTTCTCCAGAAATCTAGCTGGGGTCTTATTCTTCTGAAAGAGAAAAAATGCAATTGGATAATTTGTGTTCAAAGGTGATGCCCTATTGTATAATGCTCTATTGCAACTCTCAAAGTAATGGTCATTTGTAAAGGCTCAAAAAATTTCAAGAAGCATATGATTTTACATTTCTTTTCAGATATAACAAGAGAGTATGAATCACTTTCATTAGAATGAGACTTCTATGATGTAGTAAGGATGCCTTCGGGGAAGCGTCGAACTGTTTATTGCCAGTGTTGGGCAAAGAACAATTGAAGAGTTCACAGCAGCTCACAGTATGTGGAACAAATCATTTGGGGGGACAGAAATAAAGAATGGAAAACATAGCTTACATCATGAAGGACAGATATTCAACATATAGGTGTTGTCTCATAAAATAATAAACATTAAACATGGCATCACATTAAAAACTTTTTGTGAGGAAGTTTAAAATATCAAAAAAAAATTTAAAGAGAGCATTTCTATGCATTTATTATATCATTAAACAAAAAGGAAACAATGAGGGAAGTTTACATTTATAAGCCAGGTAGAGTAGACATGTAATATTAGCAAAGTGTCAGGTAAGATAGGCTTTTCATTAGTATGTTTAATTATGTGTTTTGCATTGTCATCTTTTCTACTAGCCAAGGTTGTTTCATTCCATGACATATTATGCATGAAATATCATTGTCATTTACTAGTTCATATGAAATACATATGTGGTAATATAGTAATGTTTAATAACTTACAAAATATAAATAAAATCCACTGTATATAAATATGTAACAGAAATTTCTAGAATTCACATAATTTATATTTCCTCCAAGGTGTCTGAATATTTCTTTACTTTGAAGGGAAAAAAGCTATATAGCGAGGCATATTTATATATTACCATTCCTTGTTTTCTATCATTTACAAGTTCCCTGAGGAAAGAGACTATGTAAAGGAGAAACAGCATTGACAAAAAGATCTCTTTGAAATGCATTCTCATATTGCTAGACATATTTTCATTTGACGATGATAACAAAACAACTTTCTCTTTTAAAATAATTTTCATTTATCAAGTAATTGTTAGTTTTTTAAGAAAAACAACATGAAGAAAATATCCATATACCCATTGACCAACAGAAAGTCTGTCAATTTTTTCTACATTCATTTTTAGGCTTTTAGGTACAACTGTTGCATTAGTTATCTTTTGATGCATAAGAAATTGCCCTAAACATTAATGGCTAAACCAGCAAATATGTATAACTCGCAGTTTCTGTGAGTGAGGAATTTGTGAGCAGCTTAGCTGGGTCTTTCTGGTTCAAGATCTCTCCAGAGGATCACGTCAAGTTGAAAGAGGAAACTGTAGTCAACTCAGTTCTCAACTGAACAGGATCCAATTCCAGGGTCACTCTCACAATGGTTGGTAGATATCAGATCTGTTTGCTGAATCATTATGGAGGCCTCTCCACAGAGCTACCTCATGATATGACATTTGGTTTGCCCCAACGGGAGTAATACAAGAGAGAACAAGAAAGAGCCCACAAAATGGAAGCCATGTTCTTTTTTACAACCTGATCTCAAAAGTGATATACATCACTTCTGCCATGTTCTATTAGCAGAGAACCAATTTTTTCAGTTTACAATTAAGAGTAAGCAACCTAGAAGACACATTGTGGAGTGAAATAAACAAGACACAAAAAGACAAATGATGTCACCCATATGAAATATGTAGAGTAAGAGAATTCATAGTAGGTTATAAGTTGCCAGAGCTTGGAGACAGTGAGGAGAATGGGTAGTTAGTGATTAATGGGTGTAGAGATTCTGTTCAAGGTGATGAAAAACATGGATAATAGATGTTGGTAAAGTTTGAATAATATTTTGTATATAATTAATACCATTGAATTAGACACTTGGAAGTGATTCCAATGGGAAATTTGGGGGTTTGTATATATCACAAAAAGAAAATAGCAAAAATTAGGAGATTGCTTAACAGTTTGGATACCAGAAGCCAGCTATCTTTGGAGGCCATCATAGTGTTTACAAAATATAAGTTTAAATGACAAATTTATATGCACAATAATAATAATACAATTATATAAGTACATACACATTGGAAAATATTTAGAAGTATTAACATATATTTCTGATACATCTGCATTTAAAAATGTAAACTCTTTGGCATTTCCTGTGCAACGTGAGGAGAAATGCAGCGGAATATTTTGTGGAACAATAGTTCATTTGTTGAAAACTTTATTGTTATTTGATCTTTACAATCATTTTCTTTCCTAGTAGACCTTGTGCTTGAGTATGCTTCTGAATATGTATTTCAGTGATTTCCTTCTTTATTTAGTACTTTCATTTGCATTTAGGCATTATATTAGCTTCTGTGTGCTACCATAACAAATTAACACAAATATGGTGGCTTTAACAACATCAAGTTATTCTCTCACAGATCTAGATAACACAAGTCTGAGATCAAGTTGTCATGAAGGATGGCTCCTGCTATAGGCTCTAAGAAATAATCCTTTTTTACCTTCTCCAGCTCCTAATGGCTCCAGGAGTTTCTAGGTTTGGAAGTGGCATAAACATAATCTCTGCTTTCATCTTCACCGAGACTTCTTCTCTGTGTGTCCTTGCATTTCTAATCTCCCTCCCTCGTTCTCTTATAACATAGTTGTCCTTGGATTTAGGACCTCCACTAAGACCAGGGTGATCTCATTTCAAGATTCTTAACATCATTATATCTGCAAAGACTCTTTTTCAACATAATTTCACATTGATAAATCCTGGGATTAGGATTTGGGCCTATATTTAAGGGGCCACCATTCAACCCACAACAGACATCTACAAGCCATTTACCTTAAAGACAAATCAAAATAACATTAACAAGAGAATATCTTTTTTATGCAATTTGATTGAGATATATTCACACACCATATAATCACACGAAGTATACAATCAATGGCTCACAGTATCATCATATAGATATGCATTTATTATCACAATAAATTTTTGAATATTTTCAGTACCCCAAAAACAATAAAAATAAAAGTAAAAAAAGAACACCAAAAGCATCCCATACCCCCAAATCCATTTTTCTTTATTTATTTTTGTCTTTATTTTCTTACTCATCTGTCCATATACTGGATAAAGAGAATGTCAGACATAAGGTTTTCACCACCACATGGTCACACATTAAAAGCTATATATTTATATATTCATCTTTAAGAATCAAGGCTAGGACATACAGTTCAACAGTTTCAGGTATTTCCCTCTAGCTACTCCATTACACCAAAAACTGAAAAGGGTTATCTATATGATGCATAAAAATAAAAACCAAAATGACCTCTCTATTTGAAGTTTCTTAGCTTCTGAAACTTTATTCTCCTTCATTTCTTTTCCTACTTTAGGTCAAGAAGTGTTTATCAATCCTACAATGCTAGGACCAGGCTCATCTCTGGTAGTCATTTCTCACTTTACCAGGGTGATGATAGCCTTGGGTGTCATATCACGTGTAGTGGGTAGGTCAGTAAGTTTACCTGCAAACTTGACTTAGAGAGAGATGCTACAACTGAGCAACAAAAATGGTTTACTGGGGGTTACTCTTAGACGTAGTTATAAATAGACTTAGCTTCTCCTTAACAGGAATAAGTTTCATAAGGTAATCCCCAAGATCAAAGGCTTGGCCTATTAAATTGGTAGCCCCCACTGCTTGTGATAATATATAGAATTTCCCAGGTGGGGTAGTTTAATACTTCTACCTTTTCCCCCCGTCCCTCAAAGGGGGATGTATCTGTAATTTTATGTCATCTATAAGAGATGGTAAAATTTCCATTATTATTTCTTCCATTATTCTTTCTGTCTCTGTTCCCTTCACTCCTCCCTCTGGGTCATCTGTGATATATATTTGTTCACTTCATATTGTCATTTAATTCTCTGAGAACTTGCTCACATTTTTACTATTCTTTTCTCTACCTCTTCTTTTGTCTGTAGGATTTCAGATGTCCTGTCATCTAGTTCACTAACCCTGTCTTCTGCCACTTCAGATCTGCTGTTGTGAATTTCCATTGTGTTTTTCATGATTTCTGTTGTGACTTTGATTCCCATATGTTCGGCCATTTGTTTATTCAAGCTTTTAAGTTCTTCTTTATGGTTACCTTACCTAATGTCTTCTTTAACCTTTCACCTTTTTTGCCATATCTTCCTTCAACGCATTGATTTGATTTTTGAATTGATTTAGCATGCTTACTTGAGCATCTTTAATTAGTTGTTTCAAATCCTGTATCCCATTTAAGTGTTAATTTATTCCTTTATCTGGGTCATATCTTCATTCTTCCTAGTACGACTTGTAATTTTTTGCTGGTGGCTAAGGATCTGATTCCTTTGATTAGCTTATTGTGGAGGTCATTCAGTCTTACCTAGGGTTTTCTTGGTCGGTTTTGTTCTCTATCTGCTATTTGGCATTCGGTTGAACTTATTCTAGACTTCTAGCATATATTCTGTTTAACTGATCAGAATTTATTAGCTTTTGTTTTTCTGGTTCTTGTCCTGCCTGTATGGAACTATTCTGAGGAGGGTGTAACCATATATGATTGGCCCTAATCAGATTTTCCCAGACAAGGCAGGCCCAGGTATCAGGAGGACGGAATAATCAGTATTAAGTCCTGATTATGAGACTCAACAGGTGGCTTTCCTTGGAGTCCCTAGACTCTGCTTTTCCTATCCTGCCAATCAGTGGTGCTTTTCACACCATAGCGCCCAAACGTAAATTGGCATGGTGCCTTTAATTTTCAGCAACCCCTTCTCCTGTAGGGGCATGGCTTATGCAGCGGCTGAGGTGGAAGTCATGCTTCTGATTTTTTGTGATTCCCAGCCCTTGTGGTACTAAATTCCCTGAAAGGGGGCTGCTGTTTAAGCTGGACCACACCCCCCTTTTCTTGGGGAAGATATTCTTTTGGAGGTTTATATCCATCACTTGTGTTTTAGTTTGTAACCTGCCAGAATGCAATGTACCAGAAATGGAACAGTTTTTTGAAAGTGAATTTACTAAGTTACATGCTTACAGTTCTAAGGGCATAAAAATGTCCAAACTAAACCATCCAGGGAAAGATACCTTAATTCAAGGAAAGCCAATGGGTCAATAACACCTCTGTCAGCTGGACAGTCATGTGTTTGGCATCTGCTTGTCCCTTGCTTCTGGGCTCTGCAGATTTCAGTTCCTATGAGGGTTTGCTTCTCTGGGACTGGCTTTCATCTCTTGGCTTTCCTGGACTCTCACCAGGTTCTGACTTGCTTAGCATCTCATGGTTACATCTGCAGGGCTCCAAGCATCTGCGAACATCCATTTCTCTGTTCTCTGAAACAGCTGATCTCCAAGTGTCTGCATCTGTGTCAGCTCTGCTCTGTCAGCTCTGAAATTTCAATTGGCTTTGTCATTTCTGAGGTTTCTCCAAAATATTTCCCCTCTTACAGATTCTAGTTAACTAATCAAGACAGGCCTAGAACGGGTAAAGTCATGTCTCCATCTAATCAGAAGACACTGACAACTGGATGCATCACATCTCCATGGAGATAATAGAATCAAATGTTTCCATCCTATAGTATTGAATCAGGATTAAAAGAAATGACTGCTCCCAACCAAACTGAAACAGGATGAAAACATGGCTTTTCAGGGGTAAATAATACTTTCAAACTGGCACAAATTGACTTTCTTTGTCTCTCAGACCTATCTTAACTCTGCCATTGCGTGGGTCAGTACTGACAGCTGAAAATGCCTGAGGCTTTCTCTAATGAGCTACTGTTCTAGTTTGCTAGCTGTTGGAATGCAATACACCAGAAACAGAATGGCTTTTAAAATGGGGAATTTAATAAGTTGCTAGTTTACAGTTCTAAGGCTGAGAAAATGTCCCAATTAAAACAAGTCCATAGAAATGTCCAACGAAAGGCATTCAGGGAAAGATACCTTGGTTCAAGAAGGCCAATGAAGTTCAGGGTTTCTTTCTCAAATGGAAGGGCACATGGCGAACAGAGTCAGAGAGATTCTTTCTCATCTGGAAGGGCACGTGGCTCACACAGCATCATCTGCTAGCTTCTTCTCCTGGCTTCCTGATTCATGAAGCTCCCTGGGAGACATTTTCCTTCTTCATCTCCAAGGGTCATTGGCTGGTGGACTCTGCTTCTCGTGGCTATATCGTTCTGCTTTGCTCTCTGAATCTGTTTCTTTCTCCAAAATGTTTTCTCCTGTATAGGACTACAGAAACTTATCAAGACCCACTCAAATGGGTGGAGATATGTTGTCACCTAATCCACTTTAACAACCACTCTTGATTAAATCACATCTCCAGGGAGATGGTCTGATTACAGTTTCAAACATACAATATTGAATAGGGATTATTCTGCCTTTACGAAATAGGATTTAGATTAAAACATGGCTTTTCTAAGGGACATACATCCTTTCAAACCAGCACAGCTACTTATAAAAAACAATAGAGAAAAAAATAAATAAAATAAAATCCCTTTTCATAGCCTGTTGCCAGTCCTTAAGATTCACTAGTCAAGAGCCGGAATGAGTACCAGACTCTATGTGCCCTTTTCTTTTCCAGTATTCTGAGCTCAGCTGACTCCAAAAGGCTCTTTTTTTTTTTTTTTTCCTTTTTCAGACTCTGCTCCTCCCTCCCATATGGGACCTTAAGGTTACTTTACTGCTTTCTCTGGGTTTATCTGTGATTGGAACTTGTGTTCAGCAGTCCAGGTTTACTGATTAATACCACAATTGGAGCTTGGTTGAGCTACCTCCCCTTACTTCTTATAGGGACTGCTTCTTTTTCCCATGAGAAAGTGTCTCCCACAACCTGCCATGCCAGTGGAAGAGGGGGGACAACCTCTGAAGTTTGGTAGCTTTACTTACAGTTCTGTGCTGCGATCTCGATCCTGCCATCTTTTCCGGAGTGGTTTATACCATGTGGGTCCGGTTATATATGTCTCCCAAAAAGTTGTTTCAGAGTGTTCCTGACTATTTTTCAAGCTGCTCTAGAAGGCTAACTAAATTCCACACCTCCCTATTCTGCAATCTTGCTAACAAGAGAATATCTTTTTGATGTGCTTCTTGCCGTCTAAATTTTTCTCTTTCTCTTCAAAATTAGCATTATCAATGAGTTTTTCAAAGTCAATGTATTCCTTTTTTTCAACATATATATTACTTTTCAAAATTCTCTAGACACTCTTCATGTAGTGATTTGCTATACAATGTATTGTGGGATCACAGGTTTAGGGACAACAAGGATTTTAACAAATGATCATTTAATTACTTAAACAGGGCAAAGAGTCTGAAAGAACAGGGGTAGAGATCCCATAGTGGCCATTCTCCTGGGACACCATGTTCTTGGGTCAGTTTTGGTGGATGATGGTTCTATGTGCACCACTTCCTAGATAAGGGCAATGGAATGAAAACTTATTGAAACGACTGCATACAATAGAAAAGGAGAGGGGATTGGATAAGACTGGGAGATGTCCACTAGGTGTGACCCTAACTAAGCCCCCCAGCACTCTTCTTCCTATATATATCCACTGAACCCATTTTTAGCAAACTCATTAATGACACCATGTTGCCTTTTCAATGGACACTTCTCATTCAGTGTGAAAGCTCAAAACATGTAACATTGTTGATGTGTCCTTGTATTTACTCTTAGTTTGCTTGAAACTATTCCCATGGAACTGGATGTTATAGTACGTATTGTTGCTAGATATATACAAATCCCTTCTTTCCTTATTTGACAGTAAGCAAATTCATTGAGCGGGAAATTGAGATCATTTTTATTTAATAATTTGCCAATGTTACAACTACATTGTTGATGAATGAACAAACTATCATATCATTAAACACAACTCACACACACAAATTTCCATTTATACACCTACTATTAATCTCTAGTTAAAGGGAAAATATTTTATTTCACATCATTTGTTGCCCTAAAAACTTCAATTTTCACTACATTCTCAATTGATTCCAAATTAAAATGAGTATTGGGTGCCATTATTTTTTATTTGAAAAAAAAGTTTGGCTCTTTCAATTACACAGTTTTCTAGAGACTGAGCTATAAACATCCACAGTCTACTCCCATGGCAATTATAGTTTTTTATAGAGAGAAATAATTTAAAGGGAAATATATTTTGAGATATTTTTAATGAACAGCCTATACTGATTTTTTTTAAATGGTTATGAGGTGAAGAGTGACTGGGCTGCAATTTTAAATTAAACTTCAAAGGAAGTCATATTTGAAGGGATTCTATCATGGTAAAATATGTTTACTTTTCATTTTAATCTCTGGTGTGCTATAGCAACAATAATACAAATTCTCAGTGTCCTTGAGCAACAATAGTTACTTTGTCCTCCTTATTACATGGATTATAGGGTTTAAGGTAAACCCTATCAAAATCCAAGCAGACTTAAAAAGTGCATATTGAAAAGTTAATTTTTGAAATTATATTTGGAATTGCAGAAGCCTTACAAAGTAGAGGTGAAAAACAACAAATGTAAATAAACACACTGGCTGAATTCAAGAGATTTTATAAAGCTGCAACAATCAATACAGTGTAGTCTTACCATAAATCTCAATGAAACTTGATATATGAAAATGATCTCAATTGATTTTCAGTAAAGACACTATTTTAGCTTTCTAATGCTGCTGGAATGCAATATACCAGAAATGGAACAGCTTTTATAAAGGCGATTTATTAAGTTAGAAGTTTACAGTTCTATGGGCTTAAAAATGTCCAAACTAAGGTATCTAAAAAAAAAGATACCTTAACTCCAAAGAAAGGCTGATGTCTATCACATGGAAAGGCACATGACTGCCCTCTGCTGGTCCTTGTTCCTGGTTCCATTGCATCCAGCTTCTGATTCCAGTGGCTTCCTTCCCTAGTCTCTGTGGATCCTGATTTAGCTACTCTGGGCAAAACTCTGAGTTTCATCTCTTAGTTTAGCATCTCATGTAAAGGCACAAGGTGACATCTTCTTGGCTCTGGTTCCTGTCTGGTTTCTGTCAGCTCTCAGTTCCTGGCTTCTAGGGCTTCTGCATTTGCAAATGTCTGCATCTAAACTTTCTCCAAGCATCTCCAAATGTCTGCATCTATGTCACCTCTTTCAAGGACTCCAATAAACTAATGAAGACCCTCCTTGAATGGGCAGAGACACATCTCCATCTTATCAAAACGTCATACACACAATTGGGTGTATCATGTCTCCATGGAAACAACCTAATTAGAAGTCCCACCTTACATTATTAAATCAGGATGAGAAAAACAAGGCTTTTCTGGGGTACACAACAGTTTCCAACAAGCAGAGATACCAAGTAAATTCATTAGGGATAAAAAATTCTTTTCAACAAATGGAGTGCAGCAACATATGAAAAACATAATAAAAGAAGTTTTATCTCCATGCTTACTTCACAATTCCTACAATGCGAGATATAAATTCCAGATGGATTTTATACTTAAATATAAAACTATGATTTAAATCTTCTGGAAGAAAATGGAATATTTTACAACCTTATGGGAAGCAAAAATGTCTTACAAAGGACCAAATCTTGAAAATTGTGGAAAAACTTGAGTTTGATAAAGATTAAAACTTCTCCTCATTCAAAAAGTGTTTAGAGCCACAGATTTCACTGTGTATAATTTTTCTTCAACATAAAATATTAGAAAAAGTAGTTTATAGGAGAAATAAACATTATTATATCATTATTTAATAAAGCGTGGTATTTAGCAAGAGAGCCCAGAGAAAAATAAAGCAGCACACATAGAGATATCACCAAACCCTAAATGAATACACAGCTTCGTGATGAACATAGACTCAATTATGTATCACGAGCATTTAAAAAGGCATAGCACTTATACTGTACAATTACACAAAAAAGACACCTGAACATTTGGGGGGGAGAGAGAAAGAAATGTTTCATAGCATAAATGTTCCTCAAGCCTCTAAATCCTCCAGGACTAAGTCTGTAATAATATATTTGATTCCCATTTTTGTAAATATAATTGACACATAGAAATTAATTTATTGGAGATAAATAATATACTTAGATATTGATTTAGTTTGTCATGATTTTCTTTGTAAAAATGAATATTTAATATGGTTGCTTTTTAATTAAAGTGAGTTGCAGATACAGAATGCAATTTTAACATGTATTGCTACACTTTAAATAAATATATGTTTGAATTTGAAGTGTATGTTTGAACAGCTGTTAGATGAAATAAAAATTTTCATTTTTTTTTTACTAGACAAATCTTACGCAAGCATAAAGCTCTAAAGCATTTCTGTTTAACCAAGAGAAAAATAAATTGTCTAAAACTGTGTAAGTAGTGTGGTTGGACCTTATATGTGGTTGGACCTAGTGCATTGCAATTGCTTTATATAATTAAATTACTAAAATATTAGTGGATGTCCCCTTCTTAACATTTTAGAGAATAAAATGGTCAAAGATATGCAGAACAACTATCATACATGTTAATATTTATGTCTGAGAAAATGAACTCAATAATAATAATGTCCAGTTACATAATGTAATATAATGTTATATCACAGAAGCAAATGGGTATGCCTTCATATCTATATATACAGAAAAAGCATGGGAGGTTGTACGTTTTTCATGTGTGTGTATATATGTGTTGGCATGTGTGTGTCTGTGTGTACATAGGTGTATGTTTGTGACAAAATGTATAGAGCAAAACCATCTGTGGGATACAAAATTCATTACAAGACAAAAATAGTAAAGGGTCACATTTTAGATAAAATAAAAATATATATTGTTTTGTAAATAAAGGGAAAATACAATGACATGAAGAAATGTACACAGAAGTAAGCATAATAGATTTCTATCTTCTGTAGATAATATAAGCTTATGGTGGGGGACAGCTTTTGTTCCAGACTCTCTTTTTTGAAAATTTGTATAGCAAAGTCTTGAAAATAGTTATCTGTCTCTGAAGTAGAGGGCAGGATTGTTTTATTGTCCAGTCTAAAAAACATAATTACTTACCCTCTGGAAAAAAATGTTAGATACGCTTGTTTGGAGCTGATTATGACAGATTTGAGTTCCCTAAGTTTGGGGTTCAAGATCTGTGATATGAACTGACTGCACAGGTGCCTGTATGCAAGGGCCCCTCTGCAATGCCCTGCATAACTTGAGGTGCAAGGGGTACCTACGTGGACATGAAATCCATATTTCCTTGCTGTGTTGTGAGTAATAATGTTTTTGTCTCTGACATTTTAGTCTCATTTATTATGCCAATATTAAATCGCCCCCAAGTGTCCCCCACAAAATGTCGCATTAGCTTCTCTTCTCACCTGTCAACCTGTCCAAAGACAATCAGTGGAACCTTAGAATTCAATACACCCCATCATCTGGAAAGAGTAGTAGGAGTGTGACTTGTTTGCCTGTACCCAATAAAACCATAGAAGTTTGAGTAACTTGCTGTCCTGAATTTCCCCAACATATTTTGATAAATGTATATGGCCTTAGTTCTGTCTTGGGGACAGCTTGACCTTTTCCACATCCCTAATCATTTTTCATCTTTCTCCTTTATCATCTGAGGTCAACGTGGAAGGGAAGGAAATCAGAGAGCGTGGGGGTGATTATATTTTCTTATTTTTTAATATATCTGTAGACCCTTCAGTGATATCACATCTTTAATTCCCATAATTTGCAATATTTTGATTTTTGTTCCCTTTCTCTTTTTTTTTTTTCAGGATTAATCTGGCTAGAGATTCATCAGTTTTATTAAATTTCTCAAAGAATCAGCTTTCGGTTTCACTGATTTTTTCTTTTGCTTTGCTGATGCCTATTTTATTGGTTTCCATATACTTATACTCATTCTATTAAATGTCTTTCACTTTTTTAGTTTCTTAAGGCAGAAGCTGCAGCCATTGTTTTGAGTTCTTTTTTCATTCCTTAGAGCTAAAAAATTCCCAGAAACACTGCTATATTTCATCACTAAATTTTTGGCATGTTATATTTTCATTTTAATCGGTTCAAACGACTTTTACTCTTCTTTTTGATTTATTAATTTTAAATACTTTTTTTTTACTTATTTGAGGAGTGTTGTTTTACAGAATAACTATGCACAAAATAAAGGATTCCCTTACACCACCTGCTTTAGTTTGCTAAAGCTGACACAATGCAATATTCCAGATACGGGTTGGCTTTTACAAAGGCGATTTATTAACTTACAAATGTACAGCTCTGAGGATCTGAAAATGTCCAAATGAAGATATTGGCAGGTGATGCTTTCTTGCTGAAGACTGGCTACCAGCAATCTGGGACTCCTCTGTCACATGGCAAAGAATATGGCCAGTGTCTGCTAGTCTTTTCCTGGGTTTCATTGCTTTCAACATCTGGCTGATGCTTTCTCAGCTTCTCCGTGTGCTTTTTTTCAGTATTTCATCTTTTACATAGGACTCCAGTAAAGAGGTTGAAGATATACCTGTGGCACATCTTAACTAAGTAACCTAATCAAAAAGGTCCTACCCAAAAAAGGTCTACACCCACAGACACCCACAGGAATGGATTAGCTTTAAGGACATGATCTTTTTGGGGCGTACACACTGCTTCAACCCATCACACCATCCCACCACTAACACCTTGAATTGATGTGGAATATCCATCTAATCAATGACAGCACACTTTTGTAATTGCACCATTAACTAAAGTCCATGGTTTAACTTATGGTTCACTATTTGTATAGTGTAGTTACATGGACTTTTAAAAACATTTAGGCTGCCATTTATACAATTTAACATTTTACCTTTTAATAATACTTAGATATATATCTCAATGCTGATAATTGTATTAAAAGTGTTGTGCTATCATCACCACCATCCAGAACCAAAATATTTCCATTGTTCCAAAGAGGAACCCTGCATATTTTAAGCTTTAACTTCATATTGCTTTTCCCAGTCCTGTTGCCTGTTAACCTACAGTCTAGCTCCTGACTTTAGGAGATTGTTTATTCTAATTGTTTCAAATTAGTGAGGTCATGTGATATTTGCCCATTGTGTCTGGTTTATTTCATGCAATATGATGTCTCAAAGGTCATCTATGTTGGTGCATGTGTCAGGAATTCATTGATTTTTTACAGCCAAATAATATTACATATTATATTTATACCACATTTTTTGTGCATTCATCAGTTAATGGCCACTTGGATTGCATCCATATTTTGGCAATTGTGAATGATGCTGCTATGAACGCTGGTGTGCACATATTTGTTTAAGTCCTTGCTTTCAGTTCTGTTGTGTATGTATCTAGTAGTGGGATTGCTTAGTCATATGTTAGGTCTATATGTAGCTTTCTAAGAAACCACCAAACTCTTCCACAGAAGCTGCACCATTTTACACTGTAACCAGCAGTGAATAAGGTTTCTAATTTCTCTGTATCTTCTCCAACAATCGTTATTTTCCTTTTTAAAGAAAATGGCCATTTTAGTGGGTGTGAAAAGATATCTCATAGTGATTTTAATTTGCATTTACATGATGTCTAATGGTGTTGTGCATCTTTTTAAGAGCTCTCTGGTCATTTGTATCTTCTTTGGAGAGATGTTCATACAAGTCTTTTGCTCATTTTACCTTTGGGTTTTTTTCTCATTTTACTGTTAAGTCGAAAGTTTTCTTTGTGTATTCTGGATATTAAACCCTTATCAAATAAGTGACTTCCAAATATTTTCTCATTCTTTGTAGGTTGTGTTTCACTTTCATGGTAAAGTTTTTCTAGGCACAAAAGATTTTAATTTTGATGATGTTCCATATGTCTATTGATTTCTCTTGTTACTTGTGCTTTGTAAGTAATATCTAAGAAACCATTGCCTAACATAAAGTTCTGGAGATGTTTCCCTACATTTTCTTCTAGGAGATTCATAGTTCTAGCTATTGTATTAAGTCCTTGATCCATTTTGAGTTGACTTTTAAATATGATATGAGATAGGGATCCTCTTTATTTTTTTTCTTACAAATAGAGATCCAGTTTTCCCAGCACCTGAGACTTCTCTTTCCTAATTGAGAGGTCTTTAAACCTTGTGAAAAGTCAGTTGGCCATAAATGTGAGGGTTGGGTTCTGAGCCCTCAATTCAGTTCAATTGGTCTATTTGTCAATCTTTGTGCCAGTAGCATACTGCTTTGATTACTGTGACTTTATAATCGATTTTAAAACAAAGAAGCATGAATCCTCCAATTTCAGTCTTCTTTTCCAAGATGGCTTTAGCCATTCAACGCTCCTTACCCTGTCATATAAAATGGCTTTTTTATTTCTACAAAGAAGGTTTCCAGAATTTTGATTGGGATTGCATGAATCTCTAAATTACTTTTGGTAGGAATGGCATCTTAATAATATTTAATCTTCCAATCCATGAATGCAGAATGTCCTTCCTTTACTCAAGTCTTCTTTGATTTATTTTGGCAATGTTTTGTAGTTTCCTTTGTACAAGTCCTTTAGATACTTGGTTAGAATTATTCCTAGACATTTGATTATTTTAGTTGTGATGGTGAATGGTATGTGTTTCTTGATTCCTTTTTCTGATTGTTCATTGCTTATATATAAAAACACTACTGATTTTGGGGTGTTGATCTTATACTCCACACATTGCTGAATTCATTTATTAGCTCTAGGAACCTTATCTTTGTGGATTTTTCAGAGTTTCTTTATATAGGATCTGAAAGTAGGGAAACTTCTATTCTTTCTTTGCAATTTCAATATATTTTATTTCTTTTAGTTGCCTAGTTGCTGTAGAAGAATTTTTAGTACAATATCGAATAACAGTGGTCACAATGGGCATCCTTGTCCTATTCCTGATCTTAGGAAAAGCTTTCAATTTTTCACCATTAAGTAGAATGATGGTTGTGGGATTTTCATATGTGCCCTTTATCTTACTGAAGACGCTTCCTTCTATTCCTATCATTCTATGTGTTTTTAAAAGGAAAAATTGCTGAGTTTTGTCAACTGCATTTTTATGCATCAATTGTGTGTGTGTCGTCCTGCATTTTATTAACGTGGTGTATTACGTTAATTGATTTTCTTGTGTTGAATCACACTTGCTTACCAAGGATAAATCTTGTATAATTCTTTCAAAATTCCATTGGATTAGGTTTGCTAGTATTTTGTTGAGTATTTTTGCATATATTTTAATAAAAGACATTGATTGTCATTTGCTTTACTCGTGGTATCTTTATCTGGCTTTGGTATGAGGGCAATGTTTGCCATATAGAATGAAATTGGAAGTGTTCCCTTCCCTTACATATTTTGGAAGAGTTTTAGCATAATTGAAATTCATTCCTTTTGGAATGTTTGGTAGAATTCCCAAGCAAAGTCATCTAGTCCTGGTTTTTTTTTCTTTGTTGGGATGCTTGTGCTTACTGATTCAATCTCTTAACTGGTAATTGGTGCATTGAGGTCTTCTGTTTCCCCATGAATCAAAAATTAGTTTTGTACATTGCATTTCTTCCTCTGTTACTGATTTCTAGTTTCATCCTATTGTGGTTGTATAATATAAATTGTATGGTTTCAATATTTTAAAATTTATTGAGACCTGTTTTATGATCCAAAATATGGTCTATCCTGGAGAAGGACCCATGTGCACACAAGAAGAATGTTTATTCTGGATGAAGTGTTTTATATATGTTTGTTAGGTCTTTGTTTTAAGTATCATTTTCAAGTCTTGCACTACCTTTTTAGTGGATATTCTATCCATTATTGAGAGTGGTATATTAAAGTCTCCTAATAACAATATAGAACTATCCATTTCTCCCTTCATATGTGTCAGTATTTACTACATATATTTTGGAGCTCTGCTGTTAAGTGCATATATATTTATAACTGTTATATTTTCCTGTTTCATTGTTCGCTTATCAGTATATAACAGCCATCTTTGTACCTTGTAATTATTTTTGGCTTAAAGTATGTTTTATCAGATATTAGTATGCCATCCTAGCTTGTTTTTAGTTAGTACTTGCGTGGAATTTTTTTTTTCCATTCTTTCACCATCAACCTACTTGTATCTTTGAATTTAAGGTGAATCTCTTGCAGACAGCATGTAGTAGGGTCATACTACTTTATCCATTCTGCCAATCTCAGCCTTTTAACTGAAGAGTTTAATCCTTTTACATTTAAAGTCACTACTGATAATAAACCACTTTCTTTTACCTTTTAAAGTCTTATAATATTGTTGTTACTCACTTCTGTTAATGCTAATTTTTGTATTTATTTGACTTTTGTGTTGTACGATATTGAATGCATTTCTATTTCTATCTGGATATATTTTTCTTTTATTACTTGTAGTTATCACAGGGCTAAGATTTAACATCCTGCATATGTAACCAAATCATATTTGGTTTGATACCAGTTAACGTCAATGGAATGCACATATACTTTTCCTAGAAAACTTTGTACCCTAAAGTATTATTTGTACCTTTTCTACTCATATCTTTACATTATAAGTCCAAAAACATAGATTTATCATTGGACTTACCATTTAGCATATGCAGACAGTAAAAAGTGGAGTTATATACCAAGCAATTCACTATAACAATATTGTCTTATTTGTGCTTATACAAATTGTTTATTCTACTACAAGTCTTTATTTCTTTATGCTGCTTTGAACCATTGTGCTGTTCTCTCCTTTCTATCTGAAGAGCTCCCTTTAGCATTGCTTATAGGGTAGATCTAGTGATGATGAACTTCCTCAGCTTTTGTTTATCTAAGTGCCTTAATCTCTCCCTCAGTTTTGAAAGAGAATTTGCTGGATATAAAATTCTTGACTGGCATTAGTTTTCTTTAAGCACATTTAAGTATTTAAACCCACTTCCTTCTTGCCTCCATGGTTTCTGATGAGAAATAGTCACTCAGTTGAATTCGGACCCTTTTGTATGTTTGCTTTAGTTACTAAAGCTGCTTGAATGCAACATACCAGAGATGGATTGGCTTTTAAAAAGGGGATTTATTTAGTTACATATTTACAGTTCCTCCAAGGCAAGGCAGCTAGCTTTCATCTGAGTTTCTGTCACATGAGATGGCACATGGTAACATCTGTTGGACTTCTTTCCTGGATTCTGGGTTCCAGCAGCTTTCCATGAGGTGTGTTCTTTCCAAATCGTCAAATGTTTTGGTCTGAGTTCCTCTCTTCTGACTCCTCCTTTGAAGCCTAATTGCAGATGACAACCCCCTTAGCCACCTGCAGATGAAATCAGCTATAGATACATTTTACATCCTGCTGATTTCAGCCCACAGCACAGAGCAATTGGGCATTGGCGTCTGGCCAAATTGACACCTGAATCTAATTACTGTGCTCTCCACCCCTTGTTAATTTAGTGACTAAACACGTCACCTAAAGTTATAATAATCTCTAAATAGAAAACAATTACAGACATATTTCTTCACTTAATGTTCACCTGGCCTATATACAATGTACTAAATCTTTCCATATACAAAATACATTCATTTCATCAAAATGTCACAAAAGCCTTAAATCACTTCGGTAACAATAAATGTACAATACCACTCAAAAATAGTAAAAAAAAAAAAAGTCTCATCAAAGGCAGTTACAGGTATGGTCTGCTTTGTTCTAGTTTGCTAGCTGCTGGAACACAATATACCAGAAACAAAATGGCATTTAAAAAGGAGAATTTAATGAGCTGCTTGTTTACAGTCCTAAGGCTGAGAAAATGTCCCAATTAAAACAAGTCTATAGAAATGTCCAATTTAAGGCATCCACAGAAGAAACCTTGGTTCAAGAAGGCCAAAAACAGTCAACATTCCTCTCTCAGCTGGTAGGGCACATGGCAAACATGGCAGCATCTGCTGGCTTTCTCGTGGCTCTACAAAAGGGACTCTCCCCAAAATGTTTCCTCTTTTAAAGGATTCCAATAAGCAGCTCCATCTCTCACAGGTGGAGACACACCTCCATGGAAATCATCTAATCAAAAGTTACCACCCACAATTGGGTGGGTCGCATCTCCTTGGGAACAATCAAAATGATCCCACCCAGCAATACTGAATGAGGATTAAAGGACATGACTTTTCTGGGATCCATCACAGATTCAAACCAGCACAGTCTTCAGGCAAAGTTATCCTCTGGCTGTGGACCTGTGAACTTAGAGCAAATTCTCTTCTTCCAATATACAAAGAAGAAACAGTCATAGGATAAACAATCACATTTTTGCAATAGGGATAAATTAGAAAGAAAACACGGGCCACCAGACAGACCTAAACAATTCTGAAAACTTGCAGAGGAAACTCCATTAAATTTCAAAGTCTGAGAGCCCTTTATTCTCAGAACTTTAGAAAGCAGCAGTCCCACTCCAAGGGCCTACACATTGGCCATACTCGCTCCAAACACTGGGATGAGGGTTGCAACATTGGGTAACTTTGGGGAGACCACATTTTTTTGGAACTACCCTCCTGAAGCATCTGGTGGTACTCAGATTCTCTGCCATGTCTGGGACATATATTCAACCCCTTCAGGACAGGCTTCCCCCAATCCCCAGGGAATGTGCTCCACCTTCTCCAGGTCTGGGACACCAGAACTCTTTCTGGACATCAAGGTAGAAGGCCTGCCTTCTGTCTCCAGGGCAAATTCACTCCCTCCACATGTACAGGTGTTTCTGCTCTCATGGCCCAAGTTTTCTTGACTTCAGACCTTAGCTTCCATGGTTCTGCTTCTCAGACCATTCTTCCTGCAATCTGTCCCTTTTCTGTCCATTTTAGTCCATACTGGCAGTAGTTACATGTATACAGGTCTCATAAAAGTTTTGTTGACTTAGAATGCAGAATGCAGGGAATGAAGCGATCAGAAAGTAGGTCCTTCCACAAATCCTTCCTGGGTAATTCAATCTCCAGTCCTCACTTGGCCTGTAATGGCTAACTGGTTCCATATATGGTTAAATCATTATGGTTAATAATCTGGGGGGGTTGGTCTCACTTTCTGGAGGCCTAGAATTTTCCAGACCTTCAGTTTATAGTTTCCTTGTACCCAAATGTTCAGTCCCCAGTCTATCCCTTTCTTATCACATTTTACTACAAGCTGCAAGGAGAAACCAGGCTGCATCTTCCACATTTACCTTGGAAATTTCCTCAGCCATGTACCCCAGATCATCACATTTAAATTTCCCCCTCCACCCAGCACCAGGATCCAATTTTGCAAAACTTTCTGTTATTTCAAAACAAGAGTTGTTCTCCTTCCAGTCTGCAACAGAAGTATCTTTGGAGTGTATATTTTTTATGAACACTGTCTTCAAAGCAAGATCTAGACTTTCACCATCGAGGTCCTTACAGTTCTTCCAGAATCCTCCTTCTATCCATAAAAAAGGCCATTTCAGTGTGTTTGGCATTTGCAAATGAAGCAGCACTCCATTCCTCTGGTACCAAAATCTGCTTTAGTATACTACAATAAAACTATATCTAGAGTGGAATGCATCACTCCAGATATAGATCAGCTTTTAATAAGGGGATTTATTTAGTTACAAATTTACAGTTCCTCAGAGGTAAGGCAGCTAGCTTCCATCTGAGTTTCTCCTTCCCATGGGAAGGCACATGGTGACATCTGCTGGCCTTCTCTCCTGACTGCTGGGTTCCAACAGCTTTCCCCAGGGGGTCTCTTTTCTGCAACTACAAACAGCTGTGTCTGAGCGCCTCTCTTCTGACTCCTCCTTCTAAGTCTTGCTAATTGTGGAAGCCACTCCCCTTAACTGACTGTAGAGGTAATCAGCCATAAATAAATTTCACATGCCAATGATTTAATTCCACAGCAACAGAAAAACTGGGCACCATCATCTGACCAAATTGACACCTGAACCTAACTACTACAAGCAACACACACTTGCTTTTCTTTCAGAACTCTTTCCTTGTCCTTTTCATTAGGTAGTGTGATCAGTAAATGATATGATGTTCTTTTTTTTTTTTTCATTTTTATCGTGTTCTCTGGGCTTCATATATGTGCATATTCACATCCTTTGCTAAGTTTGGGTAATTCTCTGTCATTATTTATTTGAATATTCCTTCTGTCCCTTGTTCTCTCTTCTCCTTCAAGGACTCCCATAATGTGTATATTGATGCTCTTGATGGTGTCCCAAGCCTTTATTAGGCTATTTTAGCTTTCTATAATAATTTTCCCTTTCTGCTGTTAAGCCTGACTTAATTCAAGTGACTTGCCATTGAACTCACTGGTTCTTCCTTCTTCTACTTCCAAACTGCTCTTGATAATCTCCTGGGGATGTTCAATTGTGTTCTTCAAATCCAGTGGTTTTGTTTGGTTCCTTTTTAAAATTTTTATCTCTTTACTAAGACTCTCTTATTGCTCATTCATTGTTTTCCTCTTGTTCTTTAGCTTTTTTTGTCTGTAACTTTCTTCATCTCCTTGAGCATTTTCAAGATCATTTTAAAAGAATTTTTTTAGATTGTCCATGTTTTCATCTCCTTTGCTGATATTTTCTGAAATTATTTCCTCTTTCTTTGGATGGACCAGCATTTCATGTTTCTTTGTTTGTCTTGTACTCTTTTGTTACACTGTACATTGTAATATTTTACACTGTAACTTGCAATGTTTATAATATGAACCAGTTCTGGCACATATTACCTAAGATGTCTGTCCCTCAGTTTTATTACCAGCTGGTGAGAAGGCAGAGATTTTCTTGAGTGTCAGTCTGTGTATTGTCCTGGGACATTGCTTGTTAGTTGTTTTGCAGTTTCCTTACTTATAGGAGTTTGATTTTGTCCCCTCTGTTTTTCAGGAGACAGATACCCCTCTCCCAGATATTACAATGTACAATGTAACAAAAGAGTACAAGACAGACAAAGAAACATGAAATGCTGGCCTTTCCAAAGAAAGAGGAAATAATTTCAGAAAATATCAACAAAGGAGATGAAAATATGGACAAAAGAGAGGAAAACCCCTGCACACTGCATGCATCTTGGGAAGACTTTCTGATGGGAGGCTGACAGTGGATTTCATCTAAGGCTTATTGGATCTACAATCAACAAAGAGATTGCACACAGCGATGAGGATATTCTCTTCATCCAATCGGTTAAAAATCTTAAAGCAGAACTGATATTAGAGCAGTGAGAAAGAAGAATTTCTGCCTCTTCTGCCAGACAACTTCTCCTGGGGAATACAACACTGTGTTCATCAGAGTTCAGTCTACCCTATAGAATTTGGATTTGCCAGATTTCAGAATCACCTTTTTCAAAGTTTTCAACTTGTGGCATGCCTTATGGAATTTGGATTTGTTAATCTTCATGGTCATGTGAGCCAATCCATATGGATAGACAGATAGATAGGTATGTATGTATATACATATGTATGTATGAATATGCTGTCAGTTGTGTTACTCTGGAGATCCTTGGCTAATACAGGCTACAAAGTATATATTAGACTGCATAACTTCATGCCATAGTTCAGTGATGCTGTGTTTTGTTTTGTTTTTTCATGGGCAGGCACCGGGGCTCAAACGTAGGTCTCTGGCATGGAAGGTGAGAACTCTGTCACTGAGCCACCGTGGCCTGCCCTTTTACTGTTTTTTTTTTGTTGTTCGTTTTTTTTTTTTTTTTTTTTACTTTTACTTATTTATTTTTTTTGTATAGGCAGACACCAGGAATTGAAACCGGCCTCAAGCATGGCAGGCGAGAACTTTGCCTGCTTTCATTTTACATAGTGCATCTTATTACCCTTTTGAAATTTAATCTTTTCTACAAAGTCTAATCTACCATATCTGCCACCAATTCCATCCTGTGTATTTTTTATTAGTTATTGTCATTTTCCTCTTTAGGTGATTCATACAGAATTCAGTTTCTCTTGTAGTTATTTTGTGGTTCTGTGAAGGAACCACTTAGTTCTTTCCAAGGATGCCAGAGTAACTATATTGGTTCCAACAGACTCAATACTCTATGGACCATTAAATTTTACTATAGGAATCATAGGGGAACTAAATAACTGCATCATGGCTTAAACTTCTAAAATTCTTCATCACCACCTAATATAATTACCTCTTTACTTGCAAATCTTTCCCATAAATTTATCCTCATATTTTTCTTTATCAGTTGTGTTACTCTGGAAATCCTTGGCTAATACAGGCTACAAAATATACATCATCTGCCCTATATCAAATTCCACTTCTATATATACCTTCACTCTTTCTACATTTTGTGCTCCAGATATCCAGAAGCTATTTCAGGATCATAATTTGATGTTTCCTTTGTTTTACCTTAAATGAGACTTGAGATTTTTTTGTTTATTTGTTTGTTTGTTTGGTTGGTTTTTTTGTTTGTCTGTTTTGTTTGTTTTTTGCGGCACTGTTAGGTTGAGTGTGTTCATTCTACAAAAACTAAAATCTTTCCAAAGGGAGTTGAAGTTAATGTTGATCTCATGGCTCTTTGTGGGTGAGAGACTAATACTCCTCTACATTTCTGTAAAATACCTGCACTTTTAGGACAAAATAACTAAATATCATCTTGCATCCTGTCATCTTTTGACCTTTGTGCCACTTTTCCTTATTCTTTAAATTCTCTAAAACCTGGATCACTTCTCTACTCAATCGTATCTGATGATTCACAAAGAAATTCCCATATTTTGATATATATATGTTAATTCTTGTCAGCACATTTGCCTTTTATCTTCAAAGCTCCCATGTTGTTGACAGAGAATGCTTTTATTACTTCTTGCTCTTTGTATTCTATTAGAAGCCCACCATGTTGATTTTAAAGTACAACTTGCACATATTTCTAGGATGATCCTTCTGTATCCATCTCTTTTCCGTCTTGAATCTTATTTAACCTTATTGAATTTTTAAAACATTCTTGGTTAATTCCTGTGTTCATAAATAAGTGAATTTTCTATTTGTAGTGACATGCTTCATGAACCTGTACTTGTTGCACATTGTCATATTTTTCAAGGAAGGAAAAACAATGTAATATTTCAAGGCAAATATTGAATTTCAATATTGATTCTGCCACCATTACATTCTCTGATTAATGTGTCTAAGCAGCATACAAGCACCAGAAGAATGGGGAGTGCAATAGGCATGAAATCTTTCCTTGTGTATTGTAAGCAACAGTAATTGTAGCATTTATGTGTGAGATTTCAAATATCATTGATTAAATATTAATGCTTATGATGGTTAACAAGATCTAAATTTTCAAATGTGTAATTAAGGTACTGCATTACAAAAATATGTGTATACATATAGTACAGAAATTAGTGAATATTTCTGTGCTTAGACATTATTTTCCATAAGAAAAACATCTTTCCGGTATCACCAGTTGAGTAGGTAATTTGTAATTAATTATAGACACATATGGTCAATGCTACCAAAGCACAGACCAAGTATTTCTTGGTAATAAAGAAGTAAAATGTTTAATTATTTGTGACTATTAAAGCCTTTCCTCAGTTCTAAATTATGCATTAGTTTGATATCATAATTCACATTTTGTTGTTATATCACACATTAGTGATAAGATTTCCAATTATAATTAAAGTTTTTCTTTCAAAAGCATTTAATGGATGCAATCTTAAGAAAAATAAAAGTGAATGTTGCAAACCCATATCTGGAGTATATGTCTATTACAGTTAGAATAAATCGCTGTACCTTCCATGATGGAACTGGTCCAATGTATTCAATCTGCCACAAGGTAGCAGGCTGATCAGCTTGGAGAAATGTGCCATCGCAGGAACTGAGTGTGGAAGTATGTTGCTGAAAGATTGGGCACTCGGCAGTGGCCATAACCAGGTCGGCCTTGGTGAATAGAAGCCCATCTTGCTAATCCATGCATAACCTCCAACCCTACTACCATGCCCACATTTTCATGAGTCCATTGGGCAATATCTGGCTGGGGTAACAGGATACTTGTATCCACAGAATGGGTCATCTTATCCACTTGACTATTAAAGCTTTCCACTGATAAAGTCACCTTCTGTTGAGCATTCACATGGGACACAGATATCTTCATGTTTCTTGCCCACTCAGAAAGGTTTATCCGCATACTTTTTCCCCAGACCTCTTTGTTGCCGATTTTTCAACCATGCTCCTTCCAAGTCCCCGCCCACCCAGTCAAACCACTAGCAGTAGTTTGAGTCAGTATACAGATGCACCTCTGGGCAGTTCTCCTTCCAAGCAAAATGAACAGCCAGGTGCACTGCTCAAAGTTCTGCCCACTGAGAGGCTTTCTTCTCACCACTGTTCTTCAAATACATCCCAGAAAAGGCTGTATTGCTACAGATGTCCACTTTCAGGAGGCCATAGCACTGGGCTTGGAAAGAGAAGGTAATGTGGCAGGAGTGGGGGCCATGAGCACTTGGGCCACTTCCTCATGGAACTTATCTGTGCCTTCAGGACCTGCTCAAGCCCTATCTCAGATGTCATTTCCATTTTAAGAGAAGGACTCACCCTGAATAGGCAGAGTCATATCTCCAACTAATCAAAAGATGACAGCCATAATTGGGTGTGCCACATCTCCATAGAAGTAATCAAATCACAAGATCATACCCTAAACAATATTGAATCAAAATTAAAGGACATCACTTTTCTGTGGTACACAACAGTTTCAAACCAGCACAGGTGACCTACTGTTAAATTTAGAGTTGTCAAACCATTACTTCATATGTATTTTAAAGAAAGTATCTTATAATTATGCATATATATAAATAAATACACGTTCATAGACATATATATCATAAAAATACCATATATAGCATACAGATATATATATTATATTCCATACACATATATTACATACACATGTATGCATTGTATATAAACTTGTACATTACATAGTGTTTTCATTTTCTAATGCTGGCAGAATGCAATATACCAGAAATGGAATGGATTTACAAAGTGTATATAATAGGTTCAAATGTACAGCTCTAAGACCATGAAAATGCCTAAACTAAGGCATCAACAAGAGGATATCTTCACTAAAGAAGAATCAATTGCATCTGGAGTTTCTCTGTCACATGGGAAAGTCCATGGCAGCATCTGCCATCCTCTCCTGGCTTCTGGTTTCAAGTGACTATCATCTCCTGTGGGTTCTTCTGGTGTTTCTTGGGGCATTTTCCTTCTTCATCTGCAAATGTCTGCATACTCTCCAAAATGTTCCTCTCTTAAAGGATTCCAGTAAGCAGATTAACACCTACCTTAATGGGAAGGTTGCATCTACATGGAAACAATCTAATCATATTTGACTCACAACTGGTGGGTCAAATATTCATGGAACCAACATAATCAAAAGGTCTCACCCAGTAATAGGTCTGCCCCCAAAAGATTAGATTAGAAGAAGATTGCTTATCTGGGGTACATAACAGTTTCAAACCAGCGCACATAGTTTGGGCAATGAATGATAACTTCTATTGCTACATTACACACATAACCATTGAGCATATAGTAATCATTTAATTCATATGCTATTTGACTAAGAAAATGATACCTATTAAAAAGAGCTTTATACCTCTTTTACTTTTCCTCTAATGTGAACAAAATTACACTTATTTTGGCATAAGTAATCTTTCATCCACACTCTTCCTGTTTACTTCTTTCTTCCTCCTTTCTTTACATTCATGTTTTCTTCCTAATTTCCTTCCATCCATCCATCTGTTTTAGATTGCTAGCTACCAGAATGCAACACAACAGAAACAGAATGGCTTTTAAAAAGGGGAATTTAATAAGTGGCTAGTTTATAGTTCTAAGGCCAAGAAAATGTCCAATTAAAGCAAATCTATAGAAATGTCCAATCAAAGGCATCCAGGGAAAGATACTTTGGTTCAAGAAGGCCAATGATATTCAGGGTTTCTCTCTCATCTGGAAAGGCACATGGTGAACACAGTCACAGTTTCTCTCTTGGCTGGAAGGGCACATGGTGAGCAAGGCATCATTTGCTAACTTTCTCTCCTGGCTTCCTGTTTCATGAAGCTCCCTGGGAGATGTTTTCCTTCTTCATCTCCAAAGGTCACTGACTTGTGGGCTCTCTGCTTTCATGGCTATGTAATTCTTCTCTGCTTGCTCTGAATCTCCTTCATTCTCCAAAATTTCTCTTTTATAGGACTTCAGAAACTTATTAAGACCCACCCAAATGGTGGAGAAGTGTTGTCACCTAATCCAGTTTAACAACCACTCTTGATTTGGTTACATCTCCAGGGAGATGATCTAATTACATACAGTATTGAATAGGGATTATTCTGCCTTTATGAAATGGGATTTAGATTAAAACATGGCTTTTCTGGGGGACATACATCCTTTCAAACCAGCACACATCCTTTTATTTTTTTTCCTTTTCTGTATATTTTGATAATTTTATATGCTAGGAACACATTAGTTTAGAAGAACATATTAGCTTAAAAACAAATTATCAACTTTTAGATTAAAAAACCTGTAAATACTATTTCCTAAAAATCTAAAGAAAAAATGAAAATTACTCTATAACCCATTAATGTTGTTTCACTTTTAGTTTTCAGTAAAATTGATAAATTATTTTATATAGTGTTACAGAATATGACATAGAAGATAACTGCCCCTAGAAATATCAACTCTTATGGTTTCCTATGTATTTAGAAACATATAAATGATAAGTCCAGATATAAATATAGTTATATTCATGTGTTTACATGGTATAATATGGGTGCAATTCCACATTTTTAAAAATGTTTAAGCATTTGATTTAAGTACACCACACCCATGGAAGTGTTTCATCAGACAATAATTTAATATTTTGATGGATTTTCAAAACCAAAATCATCAATATAACCAAGACACAGATCAAGAAACACAGCATTACTAGCACCATAGGACTACTCTGTCAATCTCCAATCAATTTATCTATTAACTTAATTTTTATCATTGCTTGCACTCATAACTTTTATAAATAATTAAATATCAGCATAGAATAGTAAAATATGGACTACTTTCCTAATTGTTATAATTAAAACAATTTAATTTTGCTAGAAAAGTAGATATGTCAACTTTTCACTCCAAAGAAGATTGCATGTTCGCATGCCTTCATATATAAAATACTTGCTATACATTACTAGCCTTGTAGTAGCTGAGTCAAATATGTGCATTATAAGTTTTGATAAATAGCTCAAGTTGCTTTCCCTGTGGAGAGTTGCTCTATGGTGCTTTGTGGCAGCACAGGCTCAGGTACAACAATGCCCCCCCCCCAAAAAAAAAATTGCTTCATTACTTACATAGTACAAAAGGTCCCAAAGGGCAGGGGACAAGATCCAATAATGTACACTCCCCCACGAGGGCTGACTGCTCTAGTTTTGATCAGTGGATTACAGCTCCAAATGCCCCACTTCATGTCAGAGAAGAGCGATGTCTGTACTGCCCAATACTTGGATGTTTATATACCCAAGTGGGAGGGAGCCTGCCACTGAGCAAAAAGAAGGTATCAAGCCAACTTTTGCAGAGTTCACATTCTACTATGTAGCTGGGTTCCTTGTTCCCGATTTTAGTTTCACGGTACAGCCAGGCTGTTCTTTTAGACTTAACATCACTCTTGGGAGGTAAGAGAGGTTCACAGCTGCATTAGCTGCAAGACACAGACTCTCTCTGAGAAGGAGTATTTGAGGAGGTTGAAAATTAGGAAGGGAGGCAAAAACATGGGAAATGGGGGAATTTTAAGCCTTTGTTGTCTACATATTATAAATATTAAAATATAGCCAAACTCTCAAGAAATTAATGTAAATTCTCATATTAATGGTCTGTTTATTGACTGTACACCATGTCCAACTTTCATTAAGGTATTAGAAAATATGCTGAAAGATAAAAAAACACAGCTTGAAGAGACAAACAGTCATCAGATCCAGACTTGGATAAGACATAGATGTTGGAATTACAAATATGATAAGGGCTTTAAAGAAAAGTAGACAGCATACAAGGAAAATAGATAATGTAAGCATGGAGATGGAACATAAAAGAAAATCAAAAATGTTATAAGCTAAAAAAACATAAAAAATGAAAAATGTCTTCATGGGTCAATCAGTAAATTCAATATGGCTGAAGAAAGAATCAGTGAAGTTAAATTTATGTCATAGGAGCATCTTCATTTGAAGAAGTTTTCAAAACGCAAAAAGAAATAAGAATAATAACCAAAAAAACAAAAGAAATTCAAGGAAATGTTGAACAATTTTCAAAAGAGGTAACATACACAAAATTGGAATAGCAGAGGAATAAGTAATAGAAAAAGGTGTAGAAAAAATCATTTAAGTAATATTAGGCAAAAACATTTTAAATTAATGGCAACCCACATCATAGATTAATGGAACTCAGGGTACACAAAGACTGGTAAATACCAAAGAAAAAGACACACATAAACACATACCTGGGCATATCATATTAAAACTACAGAATCCAAAAGAAAAAGAAAATCTTGAAAGTACAAAGGGAAGAAAATTATTACCTAGAAAGTAGTAAGAATCAGAATTACAATAAACTTCTGGTAAGAAACCATACTAACAAGAAGAGAGTGGAGTGAAATATTTAATGTGTCAAATGAAATATATCTTAAATATTGGTCAGAAACTTGCATCTACATGAGGAAAAGAAGAGTACTGGAAAGTAATATATGAAGGAAAGTAAATGAAGGCATTTTCTGATTCTTAACTGATGCAATAAATAAATGTTTTATATTAAAAATTACAGCAGTGTATTTGGTGATTATAGGCTATGGTTATGTGAGATGAATAACAGCAATGTTATCAGGACAGGTAGGGAAATTTGGGGTACCAACACTATCTTTGAATTATTATAGTGTTATTTGCAAGTGAACTTAACTTCCATATAAATGTCTTTTTTTTCGAACTCTACGGCAAGCATTAAATACATTAAAAAAAAAAATTTTGGCATGAGCAAGCTCCAGGAATCAAAACTAAATACATTTTTAAAAGAAATATCATTTATACACTAAGAGGAGTAGAATTATATTATAAAATGCTCATATATAATCATGGAAAGCAGAATGTTAAAGGAGAAAAAAGAAACATGAAACAAATGTTAAGAATAGAAAGGGTTATGAACATGGTAGATATGAATCCAACAATATTAATAATAATTTAAAAATGTGAATGGTTGAAAAACAAATATTAAAGGACAGAGATTGTCAGGGTGGATAAACCAAGTAAATTTAAAACATACACATAAACAAGACCCCTCTCCGTGTTTTATACAAGGGATCCACTTATAATATGAAGACTCAGGCTAAAAATAAGGAGTTAGCTAATGATTTATCTTGCTAACGCTAATCAAAAGAAAATTGGACTAACTATATTAGCATCAGACAAAATATATTTCAGCTCAAGGAAGTTTACTTTATTGGACCACAAAATATGCCTTAAAAGATGGAAACAAGCAGAAATCACAAACTCTTTCCAGACAAAAATGGAGCTAAAGAAGAAGTAATAAAAGATTGCAATAAGTTAAAGATATATGTGATATATAAATAATATTATCAATTAATAGTAGAGAGAAAATAAAATAACTTTTCTCTTAACAACCAGTAAATAGAATTAGCTGAAGACAAAATTCAACAAAAATTCTTAAAATACTTGAACAAAACAATTAAAATAGACCCAACTCTTATCTATATCTATATTTACTCTATCTCTATCTACCTGGATATAATCTCTAAAACCAAAAACTGAATGTAAATTCTTCTCAAAGGCATGGAGAAGATTTACTACAATCAATCATGAGCTCGTCTTAGCATATTTCAAGAAGAGAACTCACTCCAAGTATGTTTTCTGATTGAAATAAAGAAAAGAAATATGTAACAAAAAATGACCAGAAAATCCTTACTATGTGGAGAGAAATAGTACGCTTTGACCTATATCATGAATCAGAAAAGAAATAACATATTTTTACTAGGAAAGCATAAAACCTGCCCTCATTCAATAGGTCTTCTTTAGTGCTTTGATTTTCTATGTTATAGTTCTCCAACTTTCTTTTTTATTGCTAGGTACCGCAAATGATACATTTCAATTTGCATATTTTTGGTTGTTTGCAATGGTTTGAAACATATATTCAGTCACCTTGTTAAAGGTTCTTTTTCAATATTATGCTGTGTTTTAAAATAGTTCTAGATTTATATTTAAAAAAGTAAAGATGGTACAATTATTTCCCAGAAAACATGGACCCAGTTTCTTCCATTACTAATATCTTACATTGCAATGGCACATTTGTTACAATTAATGTCTGATCATTGATATATTATTAAATAAATAAATAATTTATTTGGATTCCCTTATTTTTTATTCTTTTTCTCTTCCAGGGTATCACATTACAATTAGTTATGTTTTCCAATGCTCTTCTTGACTATGACAGTGTCTCATACTTTCCTTATTATTGATGACCTTGACTATTGAAAGTATTGCTGTGATATTTTGTAGAAGGTCACTTATTGGCATTTGCCTGATATTTTTCTTATAATTAGGTGTTTTGTGCTTGAAGTGGTCAGTAAAGAGAGGTAAAGTATGATCCCCTCAATGATTCATACTAAAATAACATCAGTGTTGATCTTGACCAGGGCCAGTCGGCTGAAGCAATGTTTGTCAGGTTTCTTCACTCTTCCATGCTATACCCTTTGGAAGAAAAGAAGTTATGTACAGCTCACACTTAATGTTTTGAGTTATGCTCCACCCCACTTCAGGCAGATTATTGTAATTTTCCAGCATGAGAGATTTATCTCTGCTGTCCCTCGTATTTATTCAATAATTTCTTTATAGCAGTATGTACTCATGTATATTCATATTGGATTATTGTCTATAATCCAATGCTACTTTAATTTTTTTCTCAAGCTTTGAACATCAGGAACTCTTTCAGTTGGATCCTATGTTCCATTGATATACCCACATCAGGGTAGTTTTTATGGTGTGTGTCTGTGTATGTGTGCATGAGATTATTGGGGATTTTTTAAACAATTTTCTACTTGCTGGAACTACACAATACACCAGGATCGTGATACACATTTCCTGCCTTGGTCCTAGGTTTAGTCATTTTTCTAAGGAGATCTGGCTCCTTTAATTGGAGAATGTTCTTAGAAATTAAGATCAAAGCACCAAGTATGTTCATTGCTACTAGAGTGTGATTGCTTTCAGCTGGTAGAGCAAGAAAATATATATGTGAATACTAACCTGTGCCTATATATATATACACACACACATACACATATATATTTATTTGTAACCATATGTATTTGTATTAAGCAAACATGAGTCCATGCTGATGTCTCCAACTCTAATCCATTGTTAAATAGACAGTTCTATCCTCCTTCCCTTGCTTATCTGTGAATTCCAACTCTAATAGCGACAAACCTGTCTCCTACCATACAGGCTCAATTTAATTGTGTTCAATTACAGTTTGCATGTACAGCAATATCAAAATTGTTCATCTGTTCCCTCTGGGATGCAACTTTACCAACTAAAATATTGTGCCAATGTACAAATGTATAACGAGAATACAAAATGTCTGATAAGAGTGAATTATGATCAGGTAAAATTTGCAAATAGCCTAACATTTTTGCACAGCAGACTTTCTTTCAAAGGTCTTTCAAGAACATTCTTCCATGCAACACCTGCTTTGAAATGCTTAAGGATGATTGAAATTTTCTTCTTAGAGGATGATGGAAACAAAATTTAAGGGGAAACAAAGCAAAACTAGAAATACTAAACCTTTCCAATTTTTTGGAGGTTTTATTGATGTTAAACAAACCACATTCCCCCAGAGAACTTTAAGTTTGATATTATGTTGTATAAAACATTTCATTCTCTTATATACTAACGTTAACTTTTTGTCACACAGAATTTAACTGTTCTATTCTTGCATTGATTCTGTTTTCTTTGGAGCCATTTTATCCATCTATTCATCTCTCAGTCCCTTAATATGTCATTTACTCTCATAAAATTTTGAAGATCTACCCATATGTGTTAGTGAAGTGCTAGATCTATTTGCATAGGAACTGTTGTATGTTTCTTCTCTATTTGTGAAGTTACATTTTTTAGTAGACTCATAAATATAAGTCCAGATTTAAATCCTAACTAAATATCCCCAGATGGATGTCAAATAGAGAGCTCAAACTTAATATCTTTAAAAGGAAAGCCTTGCTTTGCTCAAAGAGCCTGCTCCTTCCTAAGTCTTCTGCAAGCAGTTATTGGCTCAGGCTTAAAAGCTTTTGGTAGCTCAATTTCTCAACGTTAAACTTTGGAATAATCTTTCTACTTCTCCATTTCCCTTACATCTGTATCCAATTTGAAGGGGATTTTGTGGTTTCTTTCCTCATTCAAAATCCATAATTTTATCATCTTTTCCCACCTCTGTGTCCAATTGACCTAATGCAAGATATCTTTATTTCTCAGCTGGTTTACTGACAAAGCTCAATAAAATCCCTTCCTGTTTTTGTTTTTACATCCTGGGCTATTTACCACAAAACTGTGATGGCATTTTGAATGTCAGACTATGTAACTGGTCCACTCAAACATCTAAATTCTCTATTTAGAGTAAATACTAAACTTGTTGCGATAGCCTTGTCTTTTACAAAATGCCAAACATGCTTTCTCTTTAGGAACATTGCCTTCCTTTGTGTTCCTAGAACATACTAGTTACTTTCTGTCTGAGGGCCTTGTCTCTAGTTGTTCACATTTTCTGAAAAATTCTTCCCCTAGAAATATATTTATCTTCCTCCATTGTCATGTTTTTACTATATTTCACTTTCTCCATGAGGTCTACCCTAACCATCTTATTTACTATCCATTCCTTCATACTAAATTCCTCTTCAATTTCTACTCTTCTACCCTTACCATTCATGGCCTTCTATATACAGTAAGATTTGCTATTTATATTTCTTTTTTTATTAACTATCTGTTGCTTCTTGTCAAAGCAAATATCCAATCATTGTTTTGCTTGTTGATATATGGCAAGAACTTAAAAGACGGCTTTGCACATAGTAAGATATAGGTGTTAAATAAATCATGGAAAGATCAGTGGAGAAATCTCTGAGTCAGCAGGATGCAGACAAGGAGCTTTATTTTAAATATGTTGAAATTGGGATCTGACATCAAACTGGAAGGAACAAAATACCACTGCTGTTTTGTCTTGATTCTTTCCTGGGATGGCCAGTTTAATGAAACCATAGGGTTCTCTAAAGCATGACAAGATGTAATATCATAACTCTTTTGGAAATGCAGTGCTCAGAATTCTTGAAGAGTTTCTTTGAGGAGCATTGCTTTCAGTTACGGTCATCTCCTAAAGCTGTTTTAGATTGGGAGCTTTTATACATAATCATCCACCAGGCAATATCTAAAATACATTAGCTATTTTGGTCAACTTATGATACTCTTGCCATTTCCCAACTCCTTTAAGGATTTATGTTGCCTCTAATATACGTATTTTAATAAATTCAGGTTGGAGGACAGATACATGATTCTTCCTTGCCTACAGAACATATATCAACACAAAACACTTGGATATAAAATAGATTATAAAGATGTTTAAGTCTTAAGAGATGCATTATTTGAATAATGTCTTTACTAGTTCATGCTTTATAAGAGATTATAGGGGCATAATTTTTAATAAGGAATTTATTATGGAACAAAATAATTGCACAAGTATCATTTATGAGTTAGGGTAAAATTATTTTCTTTCACGAAGCTCAGATAAAGCTCTCTAAAGCTTCATTTTTTTTGTTTTTTTTAGTTTTTTTTTAATCTGATGGCGCTCTTATTTCTCAATTACATTGTATATTCCAGAGAATAATATTTGAAGTAGTTTGTATTGTGCTATGATGACGAATGATATATCTTCTGAAACAAATACTGTAATTATGATAAATGTTTCATTGCTTTGAATATTTGTGGCAGAGTCATAATTTTTAATTCAATCTTGAGATGTTATTTATGCTTAATGAATTTCTGGTTGCTTGAGGAAGATAACCACCCAACATTCTAGCTCAATCAAAAATTATTTTGAGGTCATCCCTGACAAGTGATTATTGTTTAACCAGGTAACCATAATCCAGAATGTCATTCATTAAATACCTTTATATATCAAATGTATCAAATATTGTGCTTTTTCTGGAACTGTCCTAAGATAAAAGTTCACAGAGCAAAAAGATCCTAGCAGCAAAACCTAAGATCCTAGCAGCAATAATTAAGCACAGCATTATTCTCATGTGGGAATCCTATCCTGCTTTTGTATTTCACATCAAAATAGAAAACTATGCTGATGCATAGGGAGCAGCTGTTACTTTACTAAATATATGAAAAGCTTGTAACAAAGAAAATAAAAGTTCAGCTACCAGAAACTATGAGTGAGCTTTAAGCTTGTAGAAACCTAGAGATAATGACATTAGATAAATGTCTTGGAGACTGAGATTATAATATACTTGTGGTATAGCTGTTAAAGTCTTAGACTACTTTAAATGAAAAGAAGCTAAGAGTCAGATCCCTGCATAAATGAAGAACCCAGAAAAAAACTGAGCCATTGGCATTAGGACTTTCAAAAATATGTCTCCAACTTTTAAAATGGAATAAAAACTTTCTCTAATATACGAAAGACAAGAGATTTTGCTACCCACACAATCTTTGAGGGAATAGCTAATAAGCATGAAGGGCAATTAAAAATAAAAAGAAGAGGTAAGATTTAAGAAACAATGATAAGGAAATGAAGGATGTAATATATTCATAAATGAAAGGAATTATTGAAAGCAAATATTATATAGATAAGCAATACTGATAAATAAATTTAAAAAGTTTATAGACATTAGAATTTAAGTAGCAGGCAATATGGAAAATTAGACAGGGAGTCTTAAAGATGGATAGAGGAAATTTAAAATTTCTACCTTGTTAAGAGAAAAATTATTGATTATCTCTTTGCTTTGTAAGATAAGTATGCCAGTTAATTATCCTCTTTTAGAAGAAGAGAAACAAAATGTAGGGAGAAATTAAGAAAAGGAGACAGTGGTTGAAGAAGGTAAAAGAACGTCAAGACTGTGCTTGATTATGAACAAATTTGTTCTGAAATACTTCTTTAAATTAATTATCTATACTTCCTTGGATGACACATAGAATTCATATTTTAATATTTTTCATTTTTGCTTTTCTGCTTTATATGTGGTGCACAAGAAGCAGTAAAAAAATTTACTTAGCAATTTATAATTGAAAAGCTTTGGCCAGGAGTTAAGAAGCTGTATGGTTGAAGAAAGAACTATCTTATATCTGGGCTTGCACACATCTATGCTTATCTTCAGAGATAAGTTAACTTTGGCCTAGACTAAGGATGAGATGAGGTATAATGCTCTGTTTAAAGTTTTAAACGTGGAAAGAATACAGAATTAAATATGGGAAGAAACTGGGCTAGAATGCATTGCTGTTTCTGAGATGTATAGAACTATGGCTACCATCCAAGTCAAAGACAGCATTACCCATTGCCTGAATTATTGGAATAGCCCCCATAGACATTTTCCTGCTTATACCTTTGGCTTCTTTTTAAAATTCTTCTTTTCCTTTACTAGAGAGGTGTGGGTTTACAAAGTAATCATGTATAAAATACCAGATTCCCATTATTAATTATTATGGGAATTATTATTAACAACTATTATTATTAACAAACCCTATTATTAACAACTTGCCTTGGTATGAGATATTTGTTACAACTGATGATAGCACATTTTTTTATTTGTACTATTGACTTTGGTTCATGGTTTAACAAACTTCATAATTTATGTTGTTTACATCCATGGAAATTTAAAACAATTTTATCTTTTACCATGTATACAATCTAAACTTTCCTCTTTTTGATCGTATTCAAATATATACTTTAGTCCTGATAATTGTATCCACAATGTTGTGCTACCATCAACACCATCCATTATCAAAATATTTCCATCATTCCAAATAGGAGCCCTGCATATTTTAAGACAATTCCAGGGAGGGACAAGGGTTAAGGGAGTTTTGGATTTTCTCCTTGTGAGAGTGTATTTGTTATTTTCTCATTGGAGCAATGAAACTTGTCTAAAATTGAGAATGATGATTGTACAACTAAGTGAGAATACTGTGAGACATAGATTATTTTGCACAGTATCTGTGATGCCCAATGGCATTAGTGGCTCAAGGGTACAATGACTGAGAAGCAGAGAGGTGAAGTGTGGTGTATACATGTGATGGAATATGGTGTGGCCATGGAAAGGAACAAAGTTGTGAGGCATGCAATGAGGTGAAGGAGACTTGAAGACATGACGTTTGGCAAACTAAGCCAGAAACAAAAGGACAAATATTGTATGGTCTCTTTTAGAAAGTACTTATAAGAAAATTGGAGTCTAGATTGTAAACTCTTTTTTTCAGTCACATTTATTCTTAAACTTTAAGTGTTATTTCTAGATTTTGAAATGCTATGCTGTATATGTTTAATTTGGTATTTCCCTAGAACTTTGGGGAGTTGTGTGACACCTAAGATTCAGAGTTGAAGTTCTGCAGCTCTGAAAGCCAGCATTGCTACATACAATGACTGTTAAAGAAACTGAAAAAGAGATCAGATTTCCACTAGAGATAAGAATGAAGCTGATCTAGTTGGGACTAAAGTAAATCAGAGTACAGGGTAAAGGATGACAGTGTCTGAATTTTAGAACTTTGCCTACTGTATGAGACCAAAAGAAGAGAACTTTATATTTTTCTGAAACCTGAATATTTTGTAGCACACAATCTAACTCAACCTGTCTTGATAGCTCATTTAAACAGCCCAAACACATGGAGACTAGAATGGGAATGAGGGCTTGTAATTCTGTATAGCTTAATGTAATACCCAGATACATCCCAGAATTTGGTGACCAGATCATTCAAAAGTCCACTGAGGGATTGAAGAAAAAGTATGGAATGATTAAACTTTCCTATGTGAGAAATCCTGACACTTTCTCAAACACTTGGAACCCCCAAGTTAATAAGCCAAACCCTTGATCTTGAGATTTGCTCTTAAGAAACTTCTTTCTGTGATGGAGGAGCTAAGCCTATATACAATTAGGTCTAAGAGTTGCTTCCAGAGAACCTCTTTTGTTGCTCAGATGTAGCCTCTCTCTCTCTCTCTCTCTCTCCCTGTCTCTAAGCCAAATTCTGCAAGTAAAATGATTACCCCCTAGATGGAATATCATGTTCAGGGCTGTGAGTCTCACTGGAAACATGCAGCATGACTCCCAGGGATAAGCCTACCCCTGGCATTGTGAGATAAACAATGCTTTCCTGACTAAAAGGGGGGGGGGAGAGTTAAAATAGAATTGAGAGTTTATTCTAGAGGCTACTGTTCTACAAGCTTCAGGTAGATATTGCTAATTGACATGGTTTTCCAACCCCCAACCACATATCATTACTGTTAACCCTAAAAAGTACCCAGGGCTCTATTTGAGATTGTGCAAAAGTTGCACACACTAAGTTTATTTTTCAGAAACCTAAAATCTTCAGATGGATCCTAGACTGGATAAGTCCTGAAACCCAGAAATGCTAGTTTCCAAGAACATCAACCAGTTCCATCCTCCTATCTTATACTGTCATTACCCCTTTTTCAACAAGAAGAAAAATCAGAATTGGCATAATCTTAATATCCCTAAAGATTGGGAGAAGGATCAAGAGATAAGGATGTTATAGCAGAGAATTTAGAACTAACAAACAAATGAGTATGACTACTGAATTATTCTATTGATTTTTTTTTTTTAGTCTCCAGTGTCCTGGAGCAGCTAAAAGGAAAAACCTAAAATTGTGAACTGTTACCCATACCAAACTGAAATCTGCTCAATAACTACTTGTTAAACTGTACTTTGAAATTTATTACTTTTTTGTATGTATGTTACATTTTTCAATTTAAAAAATGTTAATAAAATGATTTAATTCCCATTCCCTACCCAACCCTGATCCTGGTAACCTATATTCTAGATTCTGACTATATGAGTTTGCTTATTATAATTATTTCAAATCAATTAGTTCATACATGCTTGTTCTTTTGTTATTGGCTTATTTCACTCAGCATGATGTCTTTAAAGTTTATCCCATTGCTATGTGTATCAAGGCTTCATTCCTTTTTACAGTTGAATAATATTTCATTGTATTTATATGCAACAGTTTATTTGGCCTTCCATCTCTTAATGGACAATTGGATTGTTTCCATCTTTTGGCAATTGTGAATAATGCTGCTATGGTCATCAGTATGCAAACATTTGTTTGAGTCCCAGCTTTCAATATTTTGGGGAATTGAAAGTAGTGACGCTGCCAGGTCATAAAGTAGTTCTATACTCAGCTTTCTGAGGAACTGCCAAACTGTCTTCCACAGAAGTGGCACCATTTTATATTGCTAACACCAGTCAATCAATGTACCTTGTTCTCTGCATCTTCTCCAAAATCTATTCTTTACTGTTTTGTTTTGTTTTAATAGCAGCCATTTGGATGAGTATAAAATGGTATCTCATTGTGGTTTTGGTCTGCATTTCCCTGATGGCTAATGATATTTGAGCTTCTCTTCATTTGTTTTCTGGCCATTTGTGTCTCTTCTTTTGTGAGAGATGTCTAGTCAAATCTTTAGGCCAATTTTTTAATTATGTTGTTTGACTTCTTTTGCTAAGTTGAGGTTTTCTTTATATATTCTGGATATTAAACCTTTATTGGGTTTCCACATATTTTCCCTAACTGTGTAGGTGGTAATTTTACTTTCATGGTAAAGCACTTTGAAGCATAAAAATTTTAAATTTTGATGGGGTCCTATTTAACTATTTCTTTTTTCTCATTGCTTGTGCATAGGGAGTAAAGTCTACGAGACCATTGCCTAATACAAAGTCCTGAAGATGTTTCACTACATTTTCTTCTAGGAATTTGATAGTTATGGCTCTTAAATTTAAGTCTTTGATCCATTTTGAGTTGATTTCTGTATATGGTGTGACATAGGAGTCCTCCTGTTTTTTTGAACAAATGGAGATCTAGATTTACCAGCATCACTTGCTGAAGATTATTCTTTCTCAGTTAAGTGGTCTTTAAATCATTGTAAAAAATCTGTTAGTAAAAAAAGTAAAAGTTGATTGCTGAGCTATAATTTCAATTTCTTTGGTCAATTTGTCTGTCTTTGGGCCAGTACCATGCTGTTCTGATTGTAGTACCTTTGAAACAACTTTTAACATTGAGAAGTGTGAGTCTTATAACTTTTCCTTTTTCAAGATGGTTTTGGATATTTGGGGCCCTTGCCCCTCTATATGAATTTGATAATTAGCTTTTCCATTTTTATGGGCTTCAGATATGATTTAGATGGTGCTCTCTGTCCACCATTTAGATTTATTTTTATGTCATTGGAAATCAAGAAGGCTTGTTACACATTTCATATATTCTCAAGCTTACTTCGAAGGAAGGATATTTTAATCATCAGTGTCCCAGGGCATAAATTGTTGGCACACACACAAAAATTGCATAAATTAAGGTGCTGCAAATGTGTTTTCTGATTTGTAAATCTATGATTTGTCTATTTATGTATATTCAAACAATATGAATGATATCAACAATATCTATCAGTAATTTATTCATTCCCTCTCACTATACAGCTTTTGAAGATAAACAATAAGCTTAGAGAAATTATAGAAAAGTTTTAAAGTTATAATTCTCTATGCTAAAGATATTAGAGGATAACCAATTAAAAAATGTTTATGCTTTCAAAGTAACTGCTGTCCTCTGAACTCTTGTACCATATAATAAAGATCTTTCATCTTAAACAGTGAAAGTACTAATTAGCGACTACTCCTACATATACCCCACAAACGTGTTTTGATTGCAAAAAAGAGAAAAGAAAAGGAAAATGTAGTTAGTGTGAGAACACTCTGTGATTTTATGGAATATAAAATTTGGCTTATAAGTAATTTCATAGGCATAAGGAGACAAATGTTAAGTTCTATTTTAATACAGATTATAATAATTAAACTTTTGAACCTGTACCATTCAGAAAGAGATATTTTACATTCCCTTTGCCTACTTTTCTATGAAGATTACAGTTACAGTGTGGTATCTTCAATTTCATGAGCCCAACTACAAACATATGTTTCATAAGCATTCTATTTAATATTGGAATTGTCGACATATTTCACTTTTGCAATTAAGAATCTATTCATTCATGGACAGACACTTTTCCAAAGAGAAAATACAAATGGCTCAAAAACATATGAAAAGATGCTCAACACTACTGGCTATTAGGGAAATGTTGACCAAAACCACAATGAGATAACATCTCACACTTACTTGAATAGGCTTTATAAAAAAAAATCAGAAAACAAGTGCTAGAGAGGATGTGGAGAAAGAAGCACACTTATTCATTGTTGGTAAGTGCAACCACTGAAGGCAGTTTAGCAGTTCCTCAGGAACCTAAGTATGAAATTGCCATGTGGTCCAGCAATCCCATTATTAGATACATATTCGGAGGAAATGAAGGCAAGGACACAGATGGATATTTGAACATCAATGTTTATAGTGGCATTATTTATGATTTCCAAGAGAAGGGAGCAGCACAAATGTCCACCAACAGATATGTGGCTAAAAAAACTGTGATATATATATATATATATATATATATATATATATATATATATACACACACACACACACACAATGGAATATTATGCAGCTATAAGACAGAATAAAATCATGAAGCATTTAACAATGTGGATAAACCTTGGACATTATGCTGAGTGAAATTAGTCAGAAACAAACAAACAAATACTGTATGGTCTTGCTAATATGAACAAACACTAATAAATGAACTTTATGACATAAAGTTGAGAACACAGATTATCAGGAGATAGAAAGATGGTAGAGATTTGGCGTTTGATGTTGAAGGAATACAGAATGTTCAGTAGGATTGATTGTAAAGATCCAGAAATGGACAGCATGTCATCTGGTAGTAGCACAACAATATAAATACACTGAACAAAGCTGCGTGTGAATATAGTTGAGGGAGGAGGGCTAGGAGCATATATGACAACAGAAGGAAAGTTAGAGCATGAAGACTGGAATGGCATAATTTAGGAATGACTAGAGTAGACAATGATGGTGATTAAATGTATGAATATGAAACCGTTTTTGCATGAAGGAGAACAAATGAATGTCAACATTGCAAGCAGTTGAAAAAGGAATGGTGTACAGGAAAAAATATACAACCAATGCATACCAGGGTCTGCAATTAACAGTAACTTTGCAATATGCTTCCATTGAATGTACAAAGGCAATATGACAAAGCCAAATGTCAGTAAGTGGGGGATATAGGGGAGGGATATGGGAGTCTTTGCAGAAATGGAAACGTTCTCATACAGATTGTGGTGGTGAAGGCATGGCTATGTGACTATACCAGGAGCTACTGACTTTTCACTTAGTTGGGATTATATGATATGTGAATAAATCCGTTTAAAAATAAAATAAACAGGGCGGCTGCTGTGGCTCAGCAGGCAGAGCTCCGACCTGTCGTGCTGGAGGTCTGGAGTTCGATCCCTGGTGCCTCCTGCCCATATGCAAATTAAAATAAAAAAATAAAAAAATAAACAACAACAAAAGAATCTATTCATTGCTTTTGCTAACAATATTGGTATTCACATAAACATATACACCTCAAATTTTGAAAATCAAATACACAATTCAAGTCATTTTATCAGAGACCACCATAAGATTTAAAAATTAGTGATAATAATAGCCACTTTTTTTCTCTTCAGATTTCCTAAACAATTTAAAAGAGATAATTGTTCAAAAACGCAAAGTGCAGGATATTTGGTATCCTGCAAAGAAGAAAAGAATCCATGTATGATTTTTTTTGTTGTTCTTTTGTCCTTTTTTTTTTTGCCAAATTCAGACTTTTTAAGCTGGTGTTTTAGGACACTAAATCTTGAACTAGAATTGTAAGTACTTTTTTTTTCTTTACATTGGCAGGCTCCAGTAATCCAACCCGGGTCTCCAGCATGACATGAGAGAATGTTGCCACTGAGCCACCATCGCACAGCCCTTAAAATTATAATTACTTTTGCTAAATCTGCAGGAAATGTGAACATAGCTGCTCTGCCTAAAGAATACATGCACGCGTTAACTGTCTTGCATAAAAAATGGGCATAAAGAAAGGGCAATTAGCTCTCAGATTTCCTATATTTACTTGCTAGGTGTAATGGCCAATTGATACTAACTTATTAGCAGACCCGTACCCCATACCAACCACTCCGCTGCATGCATAAGCAAGGGAAAAAGGAGGTAAGAGAGGCCAGGAGGAGAAGTCCAGTACTTCTGCAGAGTGACTCAGAACTCCTCTTTTTCTATCAAAATTTATGTCCTTCCTTTTTTCCACATTGTATCTATGCATATTTCAAGGTACTTTGCCCTGGTAAATTCTCTTAACACTAACTACCACAAAAACCTCACAATATGTGTAACGATATTTTCTTGAGCCTATAAGTTGTACAAGGAGACGTTCCATAAAAATTTGATTAGCTATTATGTAACAAGGAGTAAAACTATAAAAATTGGTTTAATTATGCTTTTATAACGATCATGTTATAAAAGCAAATATATTACAAATTCATAGCAATTTATAATAACACATTAAGCAAGCAGAGAATTCAGTTTATATGATGTAAAGAAAGTAAATGATTGTCTTTTTTGCTTGCTCTTGTTTTCCAAGGTATACATATCTTGATTTTTATCTACTTGGATTCAAGCTAACTGGTATTGTGGTGATATTTGACAAGCAACAAAAAGGGTTATATCAGACCCAAAGCATCTCCCTAAATTGTAATGACGTGCTAATATGGAAATATGTCTGTGGAAACCTAACTATTACCTTAAAGGCAGAAGTGTAATAAGATGATCCATGATGAAATGCATATTGGGAGGAAACCTAAAAGGAGTCAATCAAAAGTTGGACTTGCCCACAGCGGGGAAAAAAGAAAGACAATATACTAAGTTATCAATATGATAGCTCTGTATAATATACTAACACCATATGAATACTCACACAGGGACCTCACAATGAGCTATTAAATGAGCTCAGCAGAGAACTTCAATGTTTTCACCCCTCCTTGGTTTCAACTTGAATTCTTTAAAATAAAATGACATAAAATTAATATACAATTGCCTAATATAGTTTCATTTTGTTCTTTCATTCAATGACTTTATGTAATGAGGAGTAAATATGCCTATAGGTCTTTTTAAATGGAGAGTACTTCATTAACTTAAGAGAAATATAGCAAGAATAATGAGTTATACCTCCTTCGTATTAGTGTTTGCTAAATGGTATATATTGTGAGGCAGAAATCATAGTTACTGGACTGTAATTAGAACATTTTTTATATGCCAAATAGACTAAAATAGAACTTGATGCAATAAAATAAAATACAGTAGAAGATAAAATATTATAGAGCATTACTTAAATCCTTATGAATGGCATATATTGCAGCAAGTTCTGCAGGAATTCAGGAAGCATGGAGTCAGAGAGTTAGTACATGGGATGATGTTGTTACCAGAGCTCAGACAAAACTGTCTGGTACTGGGGCAAGCTCTGTTCCATGTCTAGTCTCTTGCTGCTTAAAAGAATTTAGAGACAAGCAAAGCAGATGGCTGCAAACAGTAAAGTTAATTGAAAGTAGAATGAAAGGGCAACTGCGGGCATCCTCAAGACTGAGGAGCACCCCTGATAAACTTGAGGTTCTGTTTTTTGTTTGTTTGTTTGTTTGTTTTACATGGGCATGCACCAGGAAATGAACCCGGGTCTTCGGCATGGTAGAACTCTGCCACTGACCCACGGTGGCCCATCTAGGGTTCTGTTTATATGTGTGTCTGGCTCCTAGGCTGATGAACTTCAACATAGGTGTACAAAGTCCCATGATAGCAGTGGAAATTTCCAATTCCATCTCCTTGTTAAGACCTCTCCTTTTTACCCCTCTGTCTTTCTTCACCACTTCTGAGAATTGGGACTCAAAAACATTCTCACACCTTGTGCACTTGCCTTGAGGTTAAAAAGTTTCCTACAGAGCTTGCTTTATTTGCAGGCTGTGGTTTAGAATTTGATTTAACCCTGTGGCTCTCTTAGAAGGCCAATAGACACACCGTGCCTGGATTGACCTGTTCTAGCCTGCTTCAATGTGACAAATGCCCCTGTTTGTATTAATGGACCTTTCCTTCATTTGTCCCCAATCTCATAGTTTGTGTTGTATGGTACTAAATTTGACTATAAAATACATAGCAATATTACACATTGTCCAGTTTAATTTTTAGCATAATTTTCTCTTAGTAGTGATACAAAATTTGGGGAAAATGTTTTCCTTTATAAAACAAGTTTTGAGTTTATCAGTGTGGTTTTATAGTGTTTTCTAAGGTTTTATAGTAATTCTAAATCAATCGCAATATGTATTTTCCAAATTTACTATAAAAATATTCAAAACTACAAAAATTAAAAGAGTAGAATAGCACACAACTGTCTGAAGTAATGCTTTGAGATCTTGCAAATATCTTCAACTACAATAACTTTTCAACCAATGAGCTTAACATCAGTTAATGATCCCTGAGTCAATTTTTCATTGGTTTTGTACAAATATTTATTCTAATTCCTTCATTCCATGCATATATATTAACCAACATCCTTCTGCAGAGATATTTTCAATTCTCCACACCCTTTTTAAAATTCTTCTGAGTATCACTATGATGTTCTCTGTTATGTGTGTATATAATACATATATACATATGTATGTATATATTTACCTTTAATTAGATGTAAAAATATTTCACCATCATTGTTCTTTTTCATGTATAAATTGTCCCAAATCTGACCAAAGCAAACTCCTTTTATCTGGCACAAATTCTTCTTTCATGTTCCCATCTGGTATTTTCAGAATATTTAACAGGCTAAATTTGAAGCCACATGGAGAAAAATGATATTTTTCAACACATTAAACATAGCAAATGATTCAAAATGTCAAAAGAAAAAAAAGCTTTCCCATAGAACTCAAGACTTAATTGCCCTAGATACCATATATTCTCAATATTGTTACATTATGAAAAGAACATTACTGATGATGTAAGTTAGAATAACACAAAATGAGAGTTAGGGTTATTCTTAGATTTGATTATTCTGTCACAAAATATTAATTATTATTTCTGAAAAAATATTGACTTCTTCTTCCTTAAAATATTTAAATATAAGTTCTGTTTACTTTTCAATTTTGAACTAATGTTTGAGGTAAACTTCCCTTCTCAGAAGAATACATTTTTTTTTTTGCAGCTTCGTTCTTCATTTAACAAAGAATGCTTATTATACTTAATATACATCACCAAATTAGATTATGTTATAAGAAAAATTTCCATTGATATTTTGAAGAGTATATTGAAAGTATTACTATTTATTATGATGTCTCCATATAAAGTAATATTTTTAAACATGACCTGTTTAAAAACAAAATATGTTCAAAGGCTCACCAGTTTTACAGATATGTATGTGAATTTTCCTATAGCGCACATTTAACACCGTAAGTAAAATCTTCCCAATATTTTATTTATTTATTTGGTGATATTAAGTTGTACTTACGTTTTAATATTGGTGTATTTTATATTAACTCTAAGAATCTACCATATCATATAACAATATTATGTAATAAGTAGTAGAGTTAATTGTTTTGTAGAACTTTTGATTCTTTGTATGTGTGTATGTGTGTGTGTGTGTGTGTGTGTGTACTGGATCACCAAGTAAAATAATTTTGCCACTGTGGTCTTGGTTAAAAAAGTTTGAAAAATACTGTCTATGTGGTAGATTGTGGTAATGGCCCTGACAGAATTATGCCTCAATGTACCTACTCCTGTTTTTGATGTGGTGTTGTTCATTCCATCAAGTTTTGTTTTCATCTAGGCTTTTCAGGTGTCTTGCAGTAGAAACTAGGTCTCAAAATAGTGTCTGGTTTCTGACTTTGCTTTTTTAATGCAAGGCCTCCATGTTGAAAAGCAGACATTTGACCTCTGAATTATGAGAGATCAGGGGTAGAGAAAAGTCTTAGTCTCTAGTCGACCCTGGCAAGGCCCTACGCTCATGGATGAAGTCACCTTAGGCAGGCCAACTCTAACAGGCCCACCAGATGAACACAACTGCATGTTGCTTGTGTGTGCCTCCATGAGACAAGCCAAACATCCTCCCAGACAATGCATGGAGATTTGAAAAATAACTATTTGCTTTTATTTAAAGCTGGTAAATTATGTTTTGTGGCAGAAATAAATGACTGATAAATAATGTGCAAAGTAGACACTGGGAATTAATATGGTCTCTGTTCACAAATGCAAATATGTCTAATAAAGCCCATATATTTTGCAACAGTTACCTAGTAAAGTAAATGGCTACCAATGTTTAAACCCGGAAATATTGTATGAGAAGATCCATGAGAACTAAGGTATCAAGGCAATAATTCAGAAAGCACTTCTGAATATCTTTCTTTTATAACTTTCCTTTTGTCAATTATTTCACTTGGGGTTTTACAGGGATGTAGCAGTCTATTTCAATTTACCAGGTTGTGGACTGCAAATGGATCGGCTTTTACAAAGGGGATTTATTAGTTACAATTTTACAATCCTAAAGCCATGGAAATTTCCAAATTAAGTATCAATAAGATGATACCATTACTCAGGAAACGCTGATCACATCCAGGATTTCTCTGTCACATGTGAAGGCACACGATGACGTTCGCTGACCCTTCTCTCCTGGATTGGTTTCCAAAATGGCTGACTCAGCTCCTGTGGGTTCTTCTGGCCACTCCTGGGGCATTTTCATTTCTCTAATATCTGTGAGTCTTCTCTTAGCTTCTTTAGAGCAAACTCTGGGGTTTTATCTCTTAGCTTAGCATCTCCTGGGGTATTTTCTTTCTCCCAGTATCTCCCTTCATCTGTGTCCTTCACGTGGTTTTATTTCTCTACTCTGTGTATAAGCTCTGCGTTCTCTCTATGATTTCTTTTATTCTTTTCATAAAGAACTCCAGTAAATGAATTAAGATCCATGCTGAATTGGGTGGGTTACACCTCCATGAAAACAATTGAATCAAAAGGTCCTACCCAACAAAAGGTCTGCCCCCACAAGATTGGAATAAAAGAACATGGATATTTTATTGTACATAACAAATTCAAACAAGCACACAGCCTTAGGAGTAACATTGCAAAGTATTTAAACTTCAGATTATCTAGCATATTTGTGAAACACTCTATTTTAATTTGTCATGAAAATGTCCTGGTTTCTCATATCATGTTAGAAGCCATATTGACTGAAACATACTTAAATGACACCAGTCAAATAATCCTTGTATTAAATAATTTCTACAATATTATTCTTTAAAAAATATTGCACAGCAAATAGCCAGGAACTGTCCAGAACAGTTTGTAGGACATATGCAAGCAGAACACATACATTGTACACCATCTGGAATGAATGGAAGTGCTGAGATCACAGCACAGAAGTGTAAGTAAAGCCCCTGACCTGTGGAAGTTTGTGCCCTTCCCCCACTGGCGTGCCAGGATGCTGGAGATACTTCTAGATAGGAAGAAGTAGCAAACTCTACTAAGAACAAGGAAAGGTAGCTCAACCAAGCTCCAACTGCAGTTTTAATGAACAAATTTGGAATTCTGAATAGAAGTTCCAAGCACAGATTAACCCAGAGAAAGCAGGAAACTAACCCAGAGATTCCTCTCTCTGTCAAAGAAAGGGCTGACAAAGAAAAAACTGGACGTTTCTGGTGTTGGCCAAGCACAGAATATTGGAAAAGGGATAGAACCAGGTATGATCTCCAGTTTTTGACTGGTAAAACTTGAGGGCTGGGAACGGACTCTGAAAAGGCTTCTCTCTCCCTCTCTCTCTCTTTAAAGCATTCTAAGCAGCTCATTATAGAAAGCCTCAGGCATTTTTGATTGTCTGAGCTGACCTACTCAAGGGCAGAGTTAAGATTGTTCTGAGAGACAAAGTAACAAATGAAAGAGATAATTCCCTGAAGGGCATATTATCCCCAAGAAAATGGGGATGGGCCCAAATCAAGTGGTGACCCTCCTTAAGAGCACTCAGACCCCAGGGGCTGGAAATCAGAAAGTGTTTAAGCTTGCCTTCCACCTCAGCTTCTGTCTCAACCATATCCCTATCAGCCTGAAAACGAAATGTTCCATACTGCTTCTGCTGATGGGGAGCTACAGGCTGAAAATTACTACCTGCTTTGCAGGGCAGGAAAAGAACAGAATCTAGACCCCCAAAGGAAAGTTGAAAGCCTGCTGGATCTAATCCTCAGAGAAATTTTATATCAATTATCCACTCCTGCTGAGACCTGGGCCAACCTTCTCTGGGAAAATCTGATTGGAATCAATCATATCTGGGGAGACCCTCCTCAAAAACAGAAAGCAAAGTTCCAAATAGGATGGGCAGGAACCAGAAAAACAACAGCCTAATATTCCGAACAGTTAAATAGAAGCTATGCTAGAGGTCTAGAATAAGTTGAACTGAAAGTCAAAAATTCAGGAAAATCTACAGCAAAGTTATTAGAACTAATAAATAAGTACAACAAAGTGGCATGGTTCAAGATCAACACTCAAAAATCAGTAGTGCTTCTACATTGTAGTAATGAGCATTGTGGGGAGGAAACCAAGGAAAAAAAACATCCATTTTACAATAAGGACTCCAAAATAAGCAAATTTAGGAATAAATTTAACTAAGACCACAGTAATGAGACAAAATTCATAAAAGAAATCATAGAAAACCTAATTCAATAGAAGGACATGCTGTGTTCACACACTGGAAGACTTAATATAATTAGGTGTTGATTCAACTCAAATTGATTTATAAGTTCAATGTGATACCAATTAAAATCCCAACAATTTACTTTATAGAAATAGAATAAAACAATTACCAAAGTTATTTGGAAGGGCAGGGTGCCTTGATAAACTAAAATTATTTGGAGAAAGAGGAATGAAGGGGGAGCTCTCACACTACATGACTTTAAAGCCTATTACAAACTACAGTGATCAAAACAGCATGGTGTGAGCATAAAAATAGACATACTGACCAATGAAATAAAATTGAGTGTTCAGAAATAGGCTCTCTCATTGATGGATAATTGATGTTTGATAATGGCAGTCAAGCCAACTCAACTGGGACAGAGCAGCCTCTTCAATAAATGGTGTTTGGAGAACTGGATATGCATATTGAAAAGAATGAAAGAAGAATGCTATCTAACACAGAATTTAAAACTAATTCAAAATGGATGAAAGGCCTAAACATTAGAGCTGAGACCATAAAAGTTTCAGAAGAAAATGTGTGATAAGGGATGGTTTTCTTAACCATACACTCAAAGCACAAGCAATGAAAAATAAATAAATAAATGTAATCTCCCCCAAATTAAGAACGTTTGCGTATCAGAGAACTTTGTCAATAAAGTAAAAAGGCAGCCTATGCAGTGGGAGACAATATTTGGAAACAACATATCAGATAAGGATTTGATATTCAAAATACATGAAGAGATTCTACAACTGAATAACAAAAGGACCAATAACAATTTAACAATCGGCAAAAGATATGGACAGACACTTTTCAGAAGAGGAAATGCAAATGGGTCAAAAACATATGAAAAGCAGCTCAACATCACTGGCTACTTGGGAAACACAAATCAAAACCACAGTGAGATATCTCACACCTATTAGAATGGCCATTGTGAAAAAAAAAACAAAAGAAAACAGAAAATTGCAAGTGCTGGAGACGATATGGAGAAATAGGTACACTTTCATGCTGGTGGGAATGTAGAATGGTGTAACCACTCTGGAAGGCCATTTGGCAGTTCCTCAGAAACGTAAGTATAGCATTGTCCTATGATCCAGAAATTCATTTAGTAGGTATATATTCACACAAACTGAAAGCAAGGACACAAAACACTTTCACCTGATGTTTATAGTGGCTTTATTCATGATTGCCATGAGATGGAAACAGCCCAAATATCCATCAATGGACAAGTGGCTAAACAAACTGTGGTATATGATTGAAGCTCTAAGATGGAATAATATATGAAGCCTGTAACAATTTGGATGAATCTTGACAACTTAACACTGAGCGCAATTAACCATAAACAAAAGGACAAATACTGTATGGTCTCACTAATATGAGTTAACATTTATGAGTCAATTTTGAGAGTTAAAATTGAAAGCACAGGTTATTAAAATATAAAAGAATGATTAAAAAGTATTTGCAAAGCCCTCTTGAGGCACTGGGAAAAATGTTGGAAATACTGAAGTCTGCCACCTGGGGAAGACCTGATATTATCATAAGCATTGGGGACTGCCGATTTGACAGGCCAGGCCCTCAATCTTGTCCTTATAAATCTTATTCCTGCAGAAGAGAAGCCAAGCCTGCTTATGATTATGCCTAACAGTAATCTCCAGAGAACCTCTCTAGTTGCTCACACATAGCCTTTCTCTTTAAACCAACTCTGTGAGTGAACTCACTACACTCCCCCTTACATGAGCCAAGCTCATGTGTCCCAAGAGTGTAAATCTCCTTGGCAATGTGGGACATGACTCCTGGGGATGATCTTGGCCCTGGAAATGCGGGAGTGAGAAAGCTTTCTGTACTAAAAAGGGAAAGGGAAATTAAAGAAAATAATCTCTCAGTGGCTGAAAGATTTCAAATAGAGTCAAGAGTTCATTCTGGAGGTTATTCTTATGCAATATATAGATATCCCTTTATAGATTTTGGTGTATTAGAGTAGCTAGATGAAAATACCTGGAACTGTTAACTGTAATTCAATAGTCTTGCTTCTTGAAGATGATTGAATGACTAGAAGTTTTTTGTTTTGTTTTTTTCCCCCTGGGCAGGCCCCCGGAATCAAACCCGGGTCCTCTGGTGTGGCAGGCGAGCATTCTTGCCTGCTGAGCCACTGTGGCCCACCCTGACTAGAGCTTTTAAGATGTGTTCATGTGATTGTGAAAACATTGTTCCCTTTATCCAGTGTATGGACAGATAAGCAAGAAAAAAATGAAGACAAAAAATAAACAAACAATGGTGAGTTATGAGAGTGGGATGTTTTTGGTGTTTTTTTTAATTTTTATTTTCATTTTCATTTTTTACTTTTATTTTCCTTGAAGCAATGAAAATGTACAAAAATTGAATAATAGATTTCCAAATTTTGAAAAGCAAGCACAACATCAGGTTAATAATGAGTTTCTGCCAGCAATATACTTTGCATTTGGCTGCTTCCTTTTCATACAGGTAAAATGCTCTCTGAATTGATAATTTTGCTAGTTTAAAAGTTAGAATAATGCATTTTATGGAAAGATATAAAAACAGCACATACAAAAACACTCAAAGTTTCTTAGTGCCTACTCTGAATATGTACTTGTTACTTGTAAGGCAGCTGATGAAAATTATACAAGTATGAACCCCAATATACAAACTTCTTATCACATATCAATATGTCATAATAGTTGCTGAAGTAAAATTTTCTGAATAATATTTTATTCTTGCCAGCAAGAAATAGAAATCAATGTTTAAAATAATAGACTGCCTGGATTCAAATTACAGTCCAACTACTTATGAATTTGTGACCTTGGGAATTGACATTTCCACAGATTTCACTGTCAAACTGATCTGTGTATGTGCTGGTTGAAATGATGTATGTACCTTAGAAAAGCCATGTTTTAATCCTAATCCCATTTTGTAAAGGCAGCTGCTTCTTCTAAAGCATGTTTGAATCTGTAATTAGATCATCTCCCTGGAGATGTGATTTAATCAAGAGTGGTTGTGAAACTGGATTAGCTGAAGGCATGTCTAAACCCATTCGGGTGGGTCTTGATTAGTTTCTGAAGTCCTATGAAAGAGCAAACATTTTGGAGAATGAGGGATTCAGAGAGAGCAGAGAAGAATGACATAGCCACGAGAAGCAGAGTCCGCCAGTGAAGGACCTTTGGAGACGAAGAAGGAAAATGCCCCCTTGGTAGCTTCATGAAACAGGAAGTCAGAAGAAGCTAGCAGATGACGCCGTGATCACCATGTGCCTTTCCAGAGGAGAGAGAAACTCTGACTTTGTTCCCCATGTGCCCTTCCACTTGAGAGAGAAACCCTGAACTTCATTGGCCTTCTTGAACCAAGGTATCTTTACCTGGATGCATTAGATTGGACATTTCTATAGACGTATAATTGGGACATTTTCTTGGCCTTAGAACTGCAAGCTAGCAACTTATTAAATTCCCCTTTTAAAAGCCATTCTGTTTCTGGTATATTGCATTCTGGCAGCTATCAAACTAAAGCAGTGTAGAATGAAAGGATTGACATTTTTTTTTGAGCCTGATTTATGCTGCTTGTGTGAATAAAAAGCATTAATTTAATTTAGAAGTTGTATATTGGTTGAAATGCACTTTGAAAAGCATAGAATTACATATTTTGTAAATTTTAAAATCAAGCAAAATGCATTCAAGATGTTACAAGTTATTTACTTCTCAGCAATCCCTTCAAAATAGTTATAGCACTGATGTACTGGAAATCAGTAAGCTCTCAATAGTCATGCTAAACTAATAATAAATGTGTAATTATCTTTGCATGGAGCAGATGCCATATTATACATTTTAATATATGTGATCATCACACTCAGCTCTATTTGGTATCAATAGGACTGCTTCAGTGATAAGTATATTATAGAGAAGTAAAATAACTTGCATGGCTTTACCCAATGACCGAATAAACCTGCACCCAAAACCCATAATATTTGTAATAACAAATTTTGAAACTTAACCCTTTAAACAATTGTGTGATTTTTTTGAGCCTGATTTATGCCGCTTGTGTGAAGTTCTGGAGGCATCATCAAAATTATGTCTTTTGAAACAAATTATTTTATATTTCTAGAAGTTCTTATATGTGTTAATATCACAATTCTTGGAAATCATACGTAATTTTCCAGTTCATTTGCAATGGAATTCAACCTTTATGAGCCACAGTTACTGAAAGTGTCACATATGTGGGGGAGTGGGGGAATGTTTTAAACAAAATGAACATGAGAATGTCTAATTCTTCTGGATATCACCAGCTGCCAGCCTGCAAAATTAATGTGGTAACTAAAATTGTAAAATGTAGCTTTTAATTTGTTCTTATGGTCTGCTGAGCAAGATATTCATCTGTGACGACACACACCTGTCCATACCTAACATTTCCTTAGCTACTCACATGATTCAGGCAAGATATGAATCATTCCTCTTCACTCTATGTGGATTTAAAATGCATATACATAAATTGAACCTTCAATCATGCTTAAGCTGAATAATTATGGAGAGGAATCTTTGCAATGATGAGCATTCCATCTGATGTGAGCAGAAATGAATGATTTTCCTTTTCTAAAGATACATCATGTTAATATTAAGGCACATTTTGAATTTTCTTGCTCATATTCAGAGCAACATCTGCAAATGGAAAGAATTTCAGTTGCAATATTTTCATGAGCTCAACTCACTACAATTTTAAAATACTAAATATTCTCATATGACCTTTCTATATGTATAAATGATTTGCATATCTTTCACTTTTACAAATTCCTACCTAATTATCTAATTAGATTGAACACATAAATGTATGCTTTTAAATATCATCAGTGAAATTTCAAGGGTGATTTAAGTATATAATCGTTGTTCAAATTTATATTGGCACCATTTAGGCAATTTTGGCATTATTTGAGTTTAATTCAATCAGTAATAATCTTCTAATTTTGCTGAATTTCACCAGATTTTTTTCCATTATGTAATCTTAGACACTAAAGATACCAGTAGAAATTAGATGTAATATTATGTTATTCAGTGTTAAAAAGATTTATGATTTTTCTTCTATGAGTCTGATTTACTATATGTCGTTTTTTTTCCAAATAATTTGTCTATGGTTTTGAGATATCACTGTACTCAATATTATTAAAGCAAATAAATAAAATTGTACAGCATCCTGACAAGTTGAATTCTGGATAGAATAATTAGTCCCACCAATGGAAAATAAAAAGCATTAATTTAATTTAGAAGTTGTGTATTAGTTGAAATACACTTACTTTGAAAAGCATAGAATTACATATTTTGTAAATTTTAAAATCAAGCAAAATACATTCAAGATGTTACAAGTTGGTTAGTTCTCAGAAATCCCATCAAAATTGTTATGGCACTGATGTATTGGGTTAGAATAGTGCTCGTTTATTTTCTTCTTTGCAACAGTACACTTATTACCTTTGAGATGCAACTTTTTCAACATCTCTGACTTTGGACAGAGTATCTTCTCTATTCCATTGATGTTAGGCATGTCAGTGTACTGATCCTTGGCCAATAGAATGTGAGTATATATGGTAAATTATCACATTTGGCTTGCCCTCCTGCGTTCCATTGCTCCTTGGAGAGAATAAAATATTCCAAATAGTGACTGACAGATCCAAAAATGAGACATGAGGAGCAGATCTGAACTTCACTGCTCCACCCAGCACATTATCAGCCAAACTAGAGCTGAAATGTTGGTGGGCTTGTGCGTTCCAAAATAAGCTTTTATAGGAAGATACCGAAACTTTAGAATAGTTTTTTTTGTTTGTTTTCAAAATTTGGTCATAGAGATGGCTTAATATGAATGACTTTTTAATTGTAAAATCTCATCTTTTAGAGATCTATGGCACTGTGTTAGTTAGATTCAGTTGTCAACTTGGCCAGGTGAGCATACCTAGTCTTGTTGCTGCGGACATAAGCCAACGGTACGTGAACCTCATCTGTTGCCAATTACATCTGCAGTCAGCTAGGAGGCGTGTCTGCTGCAATGAGTGACGTTTGGCTTAATTGGCTGGTGCTTAAATGAGAGAATGCAACGTAGCAC
>PVIY010011315.1:0-65824 GCA_004026745.1 Myrmecophaga tridactyla | reverse complement strand
TCTCTCTGTCTCAGCCTCTCTTTCTGTGTGTGTGTCTCTCTGTGTTTCTCTCCCTCTCTCTGTCTCTCCTTTTCTGCCTCTCTCTCTCTTTATCCCTTTCTCTGTCTCTCTCTCTCTCTCCCTCTCTCTGTCTCTCTGTCTCCCCCTCATCAGTTTGACCAACTATTTTTAAAAGTAAAGTTAATTACTTTTATGTGTTAAAGCTTTAAAGTAAAATCAATAAATTAATGAATTCATAAAAGAAAAAAAATGACTGGTGGAATTTAACAAAATAATGTTTCCATTCACTTCAAATGGATATTACTTATGTCAATTTATGAGATTTGGGATTCCTGCCAGCAGGCATATACCATAAACCAAGGGAAATTAATGTCTGGGATGCTTTACCTCCCAGCTGGTCTTCTAGGGACTAAATTTGGTCATAATGGCCAGTTTGAGTAGAAAATAACAGATGGGTATAAAAGTCCTGTGTACACTTGAAGGAATACAGGAAAACAGTTGTATATATGAGGCAATGATTCAGTCAAAACCAGCCTACTTTGACCTCAAAAGTCCAGCATGCTTTCATCTTCATGCCAAATCTTACTCTATCATCTGTTAAAATCTATCCTTTTAAAACTTGGATGTGAAAACACCTTTCTGGCAACATCAATCACAAAATATATCGATGATTTGAAAGTCCTGTGACTGATTTACTGACACTCCTACCAGAAATTGTGTACTTTAAAATGAGAATTGTCTTCCCAAAAGTCATCCCAGGGAACTCATTCAATACAGCCACCACTCAAAATATTTTTGGAACTCATCTTCAGGACAGGCCTTCAAACTCGGTTACAGCCCTCACAAGGAAATCGCTCAAATGACTTGAAGTTTGCACCTCACTTGTGACCGATTTTGATATTACCCAGCTCGATCACCCACTCAGTCATCAAATTTGGCATTTATTTTGCCTGTTTCAAAAACCCAAATTCATCCTCAAAGAAGAAACATTTATGTTCACTGAAGTCATTTTCCAAAGACTTGGAGCACGTCTTTGGGCAGGCTCATGCTGAGACAGAGGCGAAAACAAAGCCGGTGGTGAGACAGCACTGCTGAGAGGTCCAGCCAAGGCGGAAGGTGGCCGTGCTGGGAAGGGTGGGCGCTCAGGGGTTGGAGGCTGGCGGATGTGGCAGACGAGGCACATCCTTCTGGGGTCCTTCACCCCAAGCAGGAGCGTTTGGAGTCCATGCAGGCTGAGAGTAACCGTCCCAACTTCAGGCAGTCCCGGGTGTAAATCCAGCTCTGGAATCTTCTAGCTGTGTGAATTGGAGCAGTTAGCTTACATTATTTTTTTATTTGCTCAGAAAGTTTGTTGCTAATAGATGCAGTATTCCCTAAATGCATTTACATCGAATCTGTTTTCTGTCACATTAGTCAATACAGGATATACAGGGTAATCGCACTGCGGGCTCTATTGTCAGACATCCCTGGGTTCCAATCCCAGCTCTTCCACTTGGTAGCACCTGGCCCCAGGCAAGTTGAGATCTATACATTCCATTTCCTCATCTATAAAGTGGGGATAATGATATCTGTCTTGAATTGTTGGAATGAGATCAACTAACCTACATACTTAGCAACATCCTCCACACATTGAAGTGTTGGCTGTGGTGGGGGTTTGAACGTAGGAGGAAATGAGATGAATGAGACACAGTTCCAACCTTCAGGTACTCAAAAGACCTCAACAGAATTGGAGAAAGAGACTCAGAAGCAATTATAATTCTAATAGCAAAAAAGTGCCTGGGTCCACGCAAAAACAAGTGTGAAAAAGTCAAATTTTCTAGGGGGAGAGAGGGCGGATCTGGAAAAGCTTCTGAGAGGACATGCTTTAAACTGTGTCTTGAAGGATGAACTGGAATTCCTGCATGATGGAAAAGGCATACGCCAAAGTACAGTTATGCCCACAGGGCGCTTCCTGGAGGAGCTCCCACGCTCCTCTCATCTCCAAAAGGAGGGGCTCACTTATCCCACAAGAGCTCAGACTCTGCAACTGGACTCTCCAGATTGGAGTCCTGGCTTATCAGGACAGTTCAACTGTGTCCCCCAAAAAAGACACATTCAAATCCATACCGCCTGTCCTGTGAACAGGACCTCATGTGGAAATAGGGTCTCTCCAGATGGAATCAAGTTAAAATAAACTCATGCTGGAGGAGGGTGGGACCTAGTCTAATATGACTGGCATCCTTAAGAGGAGAGACACGGACAGACACAAAGGGCAGGCGGGCAAGTGAAGACAGAGGCAGCGACTGGACTGCTGGGTCTCCCAGACGCTGGAAGAAGCAAGGAAGGAGCCTCCCCTGGAGTCCACGGAGGGAGCATGGCCCTCCCCCACCTTCACCTGGGATTTCTGTCCTCCTGAACTGTGATATAATACATTTCTGTCGTGTTAAGTCACCCCGTTTGTGGGATTTGGGGGTTAGCTCCAGGGTCTGCTCAGCTCCGCTGCAGGAAGATGCTGGGTGAACATCAGGCATAATTGATGGGTAGGGGCTGCTCCAAAGGCAGATCCATAGAAGTCAGCTCTGAAGTTTCTTAAGCAATTGCAACATCTCTGGGAACACTCATGTGGATTAATGATGGTATACCTAAAAAAAAGAAATCCATCCACTTAAAACACAGACTAGTCCACACAGAAATATACCAACCTTAACTGGGATACGAGCAAGAGCTGTAGTCATATTATTCAAAAGAACGCTGGTGCTTTTCCCTCACAGTGTGGTAAGTAGTTGCATTCAAAGCACAGAATTTGTGAGAATCTCAGTGCAATATTTAGATTTAATAATTAAGCAATTCTATCCCTTGCTTTTTTATCATTGACTTTCATGATATATTTCATGATAAATACATTTGTTGGGAAAAGAGATCAGCTTGAAGATGAGTCATCTCAGATCTATCAAGAATATGACTTCTCATTATTCATGAATACGGTCTAAAATAAGCTGCTTGTGCAAATAATGCAACTTGCATTGCAACTTCTAAAATTTTGATATGCAAATGTGATTCCAGGTTGGTGTCAACATCAGCCTAAGAGCTCTCCTGTGTTATACTGCCCTCTTGTGACGAATATGGAAAACTGCAGTCTGAAGGGGTTTTGTTGGTTGATTTGATTTGGTTTGATTTTTGTTTTTTCCTCGTTCACTTTCTGGTTATGTTCTTTCAATTTCTGGTGCAAGTTGCCTTAAATACCTTCTGGAATAAAGTAACATCCAAATAAATATGTAAAAAAAATTTATAAGACGGTCAGTGTTGCGCGGAAGTTAAGAACATGGGTTGGAGAACCCATCTGCTGGGTTCAGACCCAGCCCAGCCACGCACCAGCTGTGAGAAGCAGGGCCGGCTGGGTCAAGCACCCACTGCCTCGTTCCTCACCTGGAAAGTGGGATAACAGTAGTACCTATTTCCTAGTGCGATAAGGAGTGAGTCAGTCTGTGACAAGCACTGCAGCAGCTGGTCATGATCAGTGAATGCTATTAAAGATGATATTGCTGTCACCTGCTGCTGTCATGTGAACGGTAAGTTACAGCCTGCTCCCAGGCCCACCTTCCCACTGTGCCCAGCCCGAGCCCACATCTCCTTGGTAACAATGTTTGGCCTCAAGTGTAGAGACTGAAATTGCCTGTGAGCTGAGGTGTGAGTGTGCCTCTTTTCGCAGAGCCAGTCACAGTGGCCCTGGGTGCATTGGCGTTGGCCCCTCGCCTTACAGGTGAGGAGCGGGAGGCCCTGAGAAGCCATGTAGGAGAGAACCCAGTCCTCCTAGCACGTTTCCAGCACTTCTTCCATTGGCCTGACCCCACGCCATGTGATGTGACAATGGCTTAATGCTTTGGGTGTTTGTAAAAATATGTCATTTCCATGAACAGAAATGGATAAAGCTGTGACCTGAAACCAGATACCCCTGGGGAAGGAAGCACAAGCAAGCCCAAGGCCTGGAAACTTCAAGATACGAATCTTTGGAGACAGAATTTTCCTACTCCTCACCCACTGCCAGTGTTTAAAGTAGAAACATTTTCAAGAAGGTAAATATAAGAGCTAACTGGGTAAAACGATGAAAAATGGCCACAGATGTTGGGAATTCAGGACAGTTCATACCACTGGGGCCGGACATAAGGCAGCCCGGGCCAGCTGTGAGGTCTAAGGCGGTGGGGTCCCCCGTGTTTCTGGAGCCCAGGGCCCCTCTCGTGGCCGCGAAGCACCAGGACCCGAGGCCCACCCTGGAGACCACCCTTGGCTGGAGAAGGCTGCATTGCTCAGTCAGGCTACCGCCTGAGGCGGGCTAACCGGGGAGTGTGCAGCCAGTGCCCCAGAGGCCTGCCCGGTGGAGGGGACCCCAGCCTGCCTTTCCCTGTGCCTGTCCCCTCCTCGCGGATGAGCCAGAGCGACACGTGGGCCACTGCCTCCCGGGAGGCCCCACCTGCATCAGCCCCTTTCTGATATAAAATCCCCACACTTCACTCACTTCCCACTCAACCCGTTTGTTTTCTTTAATAACTGAAAACAAATCCAATTCTGTATTAAATCTCTCCAGTCAGAGAGTTCATGCTTAACACATCACAAAACCTATTTTTAAAATCCTCTTTTCCCATCGAAATTGTCCTCCATGTGTAAATAGCTATCTCTTCCCCAACCTGCTTTTCATTTTCTTTAAATTTCATAAATTAAGCACAAATACATTCTCATGGTAGACACAAGGTCTTTAGTTCCACTATCTGCACCCCCAAACAGTCCTTGCCACCCAAAGTCACAGCTATTTTCAGTCTAGGGTCCCCACGAATTCTGACACAGTCTCAAAAAGACACATCACGTCTGCCCTCCCTGGGCCTGGAAACCACTGCTGTCATCTGATATCTCCACCAATCAAGAGGTGGAATTGCACTGACTTGTTTGTTGTTTTTTGTTTTCTTTTTTACACATTAACTTTTACAGTGTGTTTAATGAAACTCATTCTTTCATTTCCCAAATAAGACAGTATTAGAATGCTTTGTCAAGCACAGTTGTTCAAACACCTTAATTAGCTTATGGGGATTAACCAACAGGGATTCTGGAAGGACTCAGTCTAGGCACCGGAAAAACGAGGGAGACGAGGGAAGGGATCTTTCTAGTCAGTGGGAGAATGTTTTAGAATCAGGAAAATAAGCTGTCATTTTTATATCTTGCAAGAAAATGAAGTCTTCAGCTTCCACAGAACGTTTGGATGATCCAGTATTAGGATCATCCTAATAGGCCAGCCTAAGCGGAGCCCCCACCCCTCAGGAGTCTACGGTCCCCAGGGACCCTCGCCGGGGCCACAGAGAGACTGTAAGGGGATTTGGGGCATAAGGTCAAGTCTCCTGGGACACCATAAGATACTTTTGAACAAGAAAACTATAAGCCTGAAAATCCAAAACCACCTTTGGGTTCGAAAAGCAGTTATTTCAGGGGAAAAGAACAATTGTGCCAAGTCAACGAGACAAAGGAGGGCCTGGTGAGAGGAATGTGCAGGGGTGGGGGACAGAGACAGGAACCACAAATAAAAGCAATAAAAGCAGCTAAAACAAACTACCAATAACATAAGGCGGGTGAGAACACCAGCACAGAAGGAAGAGCCGGCGGCAGCGACACTGCAATACTGCCCCTGCTGTACCGTCACAAATGCTTTAGGGCCCAAGCTACAAAAAAACCCAGAAGGCATTTTCCTCAGACACGTCTGGAGAGGCTCCTGCTAGTGGAGCTGCAGCCCTGCCACGTCAGATTTCCCTTTCGGGGTGACTCGAAGCCTTCCCCTCCTGGCCACAGGACCAGGCCACCAGCCCCTGGCCACAGCAACAGGAAAACAGGACCAGCTGGGATCTTATGAAAGGGGCACGACTGACACAGTGGGTAGGTGCCGAAATGGCCACTGCAAAGGCCAAAGGGCCTAAGGGGACAAGCAGATTTCCTTATCACTTTAGCACCTGTGCCAGGAGGGCAAACTACCTACTCAAGCTTGTATGTGTTTCAGTGAAGAACCCAAGAAACTATCTATAGAATTTTCTCTAAAAACAAGCAAACAAACAAAAAAAGTCCAGACTTTTTGAATGAAGGATGAGTAAACATGAATTTCACTTGTTACAAAACACAACAAGCTCAAAATGAACATTTATTTCACACTCTATTTATAAAGGAATGGAGGATAAATGTAATAGGGAACAAAGGAAACATATGAGGCATGTACATGTACAAAACAAGTGTGGGCAAAATTTGTCAATCCTTTCAATTCTTCCACTTCTAACACTGAACAGCCAAAATCAGTCCAAGGAAAGGAACATCAATCTCCAGAGGAGTTTTAGGTGGCTCAACCTATATGCTTCAAACTAAGACTATTTTAATAAAGAAATTGTAATTTTATCTTATTAGAAAAGTTGCTGGAAGCCTAGTAAACCACATCACTATCAATATTTAAAAGATGCAAGGCTCTTCAGAAGTCATAATGGCTTTAAAAAGTATTAAAGAATGGAAACATAATAATAGCATTTGCTGAAGAGTATAATACAGACCTAGTTGACATTAATTCCTTAATCCATTAAAATGGTTCTGTTACCTCATGGTGAGATCCTACTGTTCCCTGATGAGGAACATTAAGTCATTTAATATTAAGCTGTAGGAAAATCCTTCAAACTGTGTATTCAGCATTCAATAACATTAATATACATGGGGAAAAAATCCATACTTTAAAAAAAACAACCCAAACTTAATTGCCAGTTGGGTTTTCCAAAACCAGAGACAAGTATTCTTAAAATTCATTAAGATTCCTCAGATCTCTGCACTAACAGATCCCAGGGTAGGGGCTTAAGTAAACTGTTCGAACATGAGCCTGAGAAGGCAGGGTGGACGTGCTGGTGCAGCTGCAGTGAAGACAAGGCTCGGATGCTGACAGCTGGGACGGTGTCTTTGCTGTAGGTCAGTTCTTCCTTTAGTTCACTGCCCTGACTGTGAAATGTGATGTCCAAACTGAAAAAAGTAAAGGTTTAACACAGAAGTTGATCTAGTGTAAAGAGATCATTGCAAGACGCACACCAAAGACCCTCTGAGATTAATTCATTCGACAATGACTAGTTATTTGAGAGTCTGCCCTACGTGAGGGCTCCGCACTGAGGACAGGGACATGAGTCTCAGTCCCAGCTGCAGAGGCAGGGGCCCCCACCAACCACAGCCCTAGGGGTGCAGCCCTAAGCCAGGTGCAGCTAAAGACACAAGCGGGGAGACTCTCTCAGGTGCTAGCAGTAGGCTGGAGAGAAGGTGCCGAGAGGCATGGAATGGTGACCAGTCATAGTGATCACACTGCCACAGTGTATTCAGCCCCTGTCACGGGGAAGCAGCGTGTCCCACTAGAGCAATGTCTGAGCTCAGCAAAGACTTCCAAATAGCCTGGAATTCTAATGAACCAAGTTCTAGTCTCTGTTCTGCTGCTTAGTGTGGGGTTTGGACACACTACTTAAGTACCATGAGGCTCGTTTTTCTCATGTGTGTAATAGGTGATCTTTACCTGCTTCTCTTTAGGATACTGCTGTGAAGATCAAATGAGATGAGCAAAAAAGTACTTTGCAAGTTAAAATTTTCTATACAGAAGTTAAACTTTTATTTTAGACACATTTGCATTTGTGATGGAAATAGTTCTAAAATAAACTGCATAGTTCTTCACCTTCTCCAATAGAATAAAAAGAACATTTCCTGAGTCAACATAATAAATACCTGGTTTGCACTCTATTTGTGTAGGCAGGGACACACACACACAAAGGTAACCCCCCACATACAGACTCTGGGTCGTCACTACCTGCAGTTCAGATTTTCCATCTCCTTCCTTGCTGATGTCTGTCCTTCCTCCATCTGTCTCACTTCAGATGCCCTCCCTCTTCCTCACTTGCCCTCTTTTCCGTGGTCCTCTTTCCCGAAGCTTGTTCCCACTCAGTACCTCAGCTGTACTGTGTGTGACATGGGAAAACTACCCCCCCAAATTAGAATTATATCTAAATTAAAGAAAAGAGAGTTTGAGTAATGGGCAATCTTAAAGACCAAGTGTTAAAATACAGTGTATGTTCCTTTAAGCACCCAATAAACATAATCATTGAAGGCAATGATGATTTCATTTGCTTTTTTAAAAAAGCACAGTTAACGCTGCAATTAATAAAATAATCCAAAGTCTTAGATGTGACTGAGAAAAATATAGGCAGATTCACATTGAACTCAGATGAGGTTGATTGTCACATCATCCTTCCCCAGTTCCCCAAAGTTTCAGACACTCAGTTCACATTCAGACAGCAACATCCAGTAAGCACCTGTCCAGAACAAATGATCCTGAACTTAAACACAATCATTTTTCAAATCAAGTGTTGCTTTTCAAAAGACCTCACAAGATGAAAAGTTAAAATGAGCAGATTAAAGACAGAAACACCAGCAGCATCAACAGACAGAGGCGTATATAGCCCATTCAACAGAACTGCCACAAGAACCTGAAGGCAGTATCTATCATGAACATAGCTGGACTGTATGTGTCTGGATATTTCTCAATAAAAATATTTTTAAAAAAAAGAAAAAATCTATCATTAATAATATGCTCAGAAAAAAGAGAGTGGTAAACTTTATGTTATTACAGCTCACCCTTGAAGTTTCTGGACTAGAAAATGGAGAAGACTCCCAAGACCTATTTTCTTTCTCGAAGGAATCATCTTCTTGGAAGGCAAATTTCTTTTTCAGGGCATGGGATATTAAAGACACAGGGTCCCAGTGTGAGCTGTGCCTTCTCTTCTTACAAATGGGTCTGCCTCCAGGTGACCTATATTTTTTACAAATTGAATAAATGAAAACGCTGATGTAATTTAAGCTCCTTAGTGAAAAATATAGCAAGGAAACAAGAATATTACAATCTAGTCTGTAAGAAGATTGACCTTTTCTGCCATGGAGTAATGTATCTGAAGGGCAGAATGAATCAGGAGTTAGAAAACCCAAGAAATCATCTGGCAGGCACTCCACCACAACCTGGTGATAACCCGGGATTTCCAAATGTCACTAGGCTGAGATTTTTATTTTTAATTTTCCAATTTTACAGTGGGTAGGAAAATACAGAAAAATATTTGAGAACTTTAAAAAGGTCTACAGAATACATGAAAAGAAAACCATTAGGAAAACTGTTCAATCATTGGGTCATTCACTCACTCAACCATCACTGCATGTCTACTAATAGACCAGGCTCCATTCTACGTGTTGGGTACATAAGAGTACCTGCTCTCATGGGACATTCTGATGGCAGATCATTAATAGACAAGTAAGCAAGATAATTTAGTAATAAGTGCTAGGAATAAAATAAAATCAGGGGATATGACAGTGACTAAGGAAAAAGCATTTTCAATGAGAGCATGAGGAAAGTCTCTTTAAGATGACATCTGAAGGGACCTTGAATGACAAGGACTAAATGGTAGGGCAAACAGCTGATGGATGCCCCAGGAAGGAGCTTGGCATGCGTAAGGAAAGGGAAAAAACCAGTCAGCTGGAGGGCAGGTAGCAAAACGAGAAGCAGGATGTGAGGAGGTTGGAGAGAGATATGAAGGCTGCATCATGGAGGGATGCAGGGCTTTCCTCTAAGAACAGAGGGAAACTATGAGGGGTATGAGGCAGGGGACGGCAGTGAGCTGACCTCAGCTTGTAAGGGACCTCTCTGGCTAGGCTATGGAGAACGGATAAGGACAGGAAAGAAAACAGAGCTACCCGTTAGGGGGCTGTTGCAGAAGTCCAACCTAGCCAGGGAGATGACCCAGAGAGCAGACGGAGATGCCCAGGCAGAGGGGGCAATTGTGAGGACAGGCAGGTTTGAGTCACTTGCTGATAGAAAGGATACAGGGTAGAAGGAAAAGAAAAAACCAAGATAGACCTCTGGAGAGAGCAACTGGGCAGTTGCCTGTGTTGCCATTTCCTGAGATGAGAAAGGCTTGTGGAAGAACAGGTTTTTCAAGGTGAGGAAGGGGACAGGTGAGAAGGAAGAGTTCTGTGCTGGAGGAGTAAACCTAAGGGCTTGATGGCAGGGAAGTAAAGATGACATGTAAGCATTTAGATAAATGTAGGTGGGCTCAGAGGATAGGTCAGGACTAGGAAAATAAAGGTGGGAGTCATTGGCATATGATGGGTACTGAAAGCCATAGGGTGAGACAAGCCTACCAAAGGAAATGCTGTGGTCAGAGGGGAGAAGAACACTGAGGCCTGAGCCTGGCATCACCAATATTTAGGGGGCAGGCCCAGAAGGAAGAGCCAGCAGAAGCCTAAGGAGTAGCCAATGAGATAAGAAGAAACCCCAAAGTGTGGTTCCAAAAGGCAAGTGAAGAAGCTGTTCCAAGCAGGAGAGAGTCACATCAGCTTTTTAACAGGGACCCTGGAAGCTAGAGATCAATGGAACAATATCTTCATTTTCCCTTCTGAGGAAAAATGATTTTCTGCCAATTATTTATCCAGCCAAACTAGCAATCAAGTGTGAGAATAAAATAGTAGCATTTTAGACATGCGTGTTTATAAAAATAATCTACCTTTTAGGCACTTTTTCTCAAGAAGCTACAGGAAGAGAAGACACCCAGGAGATGGGTGACACAACACTGGAGAGAGGGGAAGAGAAAGCCTGTGGGGCCGATGAAGTGAACCCTAGGATGCCAGCAGTGCAGCAGCCTCAGGAGCAACCAGTGAGCTCAGAGGACGGAGGGTTCCCAAGAAATGAAAAAAGTAGAACTCACAGAGGCAATTATTAACTACAGTAAAAAATAAAATTATTTAAGGAACAAAATACAATCATAGTATATGGAATGGTTGAGCTGTTATAATAAAGACGTAAATTCTGAATTGCTGCTTTAACTCTATCGGGGAAGTAGCGAGCATGTGTGTGACGGGGCAGGGTGGATTGTCTCAGAGAACATATTCCTAAGCTTCTATAATGGGAAGTAAATATATCAAGAAATAGCAAGAGAAGAATGCTGTTCTAAAAATATGGAGGTGAGACACCAGAAGGAACAGTTAAAAATCAGTTAGAAGTTATCTCTGGAAGGGTCATTCAGGGATGAGAGGAATAAGAAAGAAGATTTATGTTACTATATGATTTTTTTCTAAAAGATATACATATATTACTTTGATAAATACAATCTTTTTTTAACAACATCATTGGTAAAATTTCAGTTCATTTCTCAAATTAAGACAACATACCGTTCAACAGCTCGAAGTTTAACCTTATTCATATCCTTGAGAACATCCAACATGTTTGGAACATCTATATTTCTCTGGTTTTTTAAATAATGGTTATAACTGGTGTTCCTGGCACCTGGGTGCTGTTTTTTCATACCAGCTGCTGAATTTTCCAAGTCATAAATACTAGCTCCTGGTTGTATGGAAGGAGGAGAACATGGAGGACGGTGAGGAGACAGCTGAGGAGGACACAGCTGAGGAGGAGGAGGAGGCGGAGGAGGAGGAGGCGGAAGAGGAGGAGCAGGACGCACTGAACTTGGAAACTGATCTGGCTCCGCTCTCAGTTGAGGAGTCCCTGATGACAGCATTTGGTCCAAACCACTAGGCCAGTCATTCAAGTCAAAGGAGCCTAAAAACAAAGCAATTTGTTGAAAAATTATGCAAAATTCTCTCCAGTATAACACATGTAAATAGGACTAATTAGAACCAAAACAGGAACAACTTCTATAATACCACTAAAATGATATGAGATGGTGGCCCGGAAGGACAAGCAAATTCCCTTCTGCTTAGTCATTTCTGTAGGAGTCAAGCCAAATAGTAAACTCTTTTTATATAATATATAATATATAATAGTAAATATATATTTTATATAATATATAATAGTAAAAATTTTTAATCTAATTAAGAATTCTCACTATAAGTCATTAAAAAATGGAGGGGGGTACTTACACATTTTAAAGAGGGAAAAGAGTGCTTTTTTAGTAACACATATACAATCCCAATTTCATCCTCCATTTTAAAAAGTTAAAATAATGATCAACTTATATTTAGAAACCCTCAAACTGGTATATACACTCTAAGATGACATTGTAGAAACACCCAAGCATTTGTTTCTAAGCAAAAGCCTAGTACTGAGTACTTAACTTTTCACAATAGATTTGCTCCTAAAGGTTGTATATAAATATGACTATAAAAAATTAATTATATATATGTGGGTATATATGTATATATGTGTATATATATCATTATGTTTTTTATACAATGTATTCATGCATAAATTACATATTATAAATATATATTGTGTGTATTTTATAAATTATATGTTCACATGTGCATATAGGCACATGTATGTGTATGTGTGTGTGTGTATATATATATATATATCTACCTACACACATACACTTCACACACACACACATTACATAATTTATTTTTTAAGCAATCACTGTTACACACAACCCTTTTAGGAGCAATTCTGTTATGAAAAGTACTCAGTGTCCACCTTGCTTTACATTTTATACATACAAACACATATACGAACATACATACATATATATATATGTATGATATGTGTGTGCTTGTAGTGTTTAAAGCACTTTACAGCTCCAAAAATTTAGAAAAGGATCACATGGTAACCTCAATGACCTAAATTTGGTGGAAGTGTAGTAGCAATAACTTCAAACTACATGTAAATGAGATCTCAAACCTATACTCTTTCAAATGAATGTATTCTTCCTCTAATTTTCAGTGCTTTTCTGCAGAGTTAGAAAAACTTATAGAAGACAGGAGATTTTTTAACACAAAATTACAGTCTCCAGCAGTATAGCAAGCTCTTCTCTAAACCAGGCTATCCGTCTCACTAGAAATGTCTTGGTTTATTTTAAATAAAAATCAAACATCATAATTTTATATGCGCAACCTTCTTGTATGATAAATTTAATGTCATTCACAAGATATATTAGTCTCACCAGTTCTTATTCAGAGCTGTACTGATTTAAATACTAGAAGAATATCATTTAATTACAACAAAATTCCAACATATGACTTGCCAGAATTTGCACTGTTTTTCAGTTCCTGCATTTCCACAATCGCAGCAATCTGGGAGCGAAGAAAAGTGAGCTCATCTTCAAGGGCAGCTATTTTTTTTATTGCAGCTTCACTTACAGGCAGATCATTTTCCAATCGTTTGTCCCATTTCAGAGCAAGGGGTGACGGATCACAAACTAGCTGCAAAGGATGGAAAATGTCAGCAGTCTGTTCTTCATTTTTCCATATACTATTTCTGTGTGTGGAAGAAAAGAAGAAACAGAGGGAAGGGAGGAGAGGAAATGTTCAGTCAAAACAGGAATAAATTCTTTCTTGAAAAGCTAATCACCAGACAAAAACAGAGCAGCTCTCTTCCCCCATGATTGTCCCTCGACCTGAAGGGGAAAGCACATCTCTTTTACCTTTGAAGTCTTCGTGTTGGGAAAAGAATAGTACCCTTAGCAGGTGGCCAGTCACCAGGTATGAATGGGCCAACCTTGTTTGTAGATGGTAAAACAAAAATAATTACCCTGCAACTCTTCCACTTATTTCCCTTAAGCACAGTATAAGTTGTTTTATTTAGAAACCATACCTAAGGTGCTGAAGGATTTTACATTGAGTATCATGTTAGGGGTAAGTTTATAGTAGTCTAATTTTTTTAAAACTGATAAACTGCATTTTTTACATAATAAATTTGGGCAGAATATTTGAATAATTGGCACACTTCATTTTCTGGCCAGGCCAGACAGTATTACTTATTGTGCTCACAGCCTATTTCTGAATATACTATATGTTAGCACCCCCTAGGAGCAATGCATCCCAAATTGTGAAAAGTATTTAAAATCATTGCTTCTGCTACAGTAAGCACTATATAAGCTTTGGTTAAATAGATGAAATAAAATAAAACTAGTATTTAGTATAGGAAACAGTTTTTGTCCTAAAAATGAACAAAGTTATTCGGAAATCTCTTTAAAATCTTTCCTTCCTAGGCCTGATACTGTCTACTTAGGTTTAAATGTGCATTTAAGAAAAACTGGCTAACAAATTGAAGATATTAGTAGGACACATTACAGAGAGAGATAAAGTGTGAGAGCTCAACCAGCAAGAACAAACTTCCCCACATGCAAGAACTCAGCTTATAGCCTCCACCGCACTTCCCCAGGTAAGCAAACAAAGTCACCGAGATCTGAGATAACGCGCATCTTCATCGCTCGCCGCACACACGACAGCAGCAAAGGACGGAACTGTAGAGCCGCAGTTCTCAGAGTCTGCAGAGCTCAAGAACGGGAGCAACTAAAGGAAAAAGGAAAAAGAGTCAAACCTCTGCAGGTAGGGGGGGGGGGGGGGGGAAACACATGCCTGGTGGAAAGGAAGGAAGTTAATATCCAAAAGGGAAAAAGCAAAAGGACAGTCAATAGAAAAACATGCTCCAATTAGCAAGAAAAAAATACAGGGGGAAATGTTATTCCAGAACCTAGGCACACGGCAGCATTCTCTTCTCTGATTAAGCTCATCTGTCGTGAAACACCAACCAGAAGAATGTTCTACCTGTCTTTGAATACAGTTATTTAAATGATTTAATGTAAGTACTTAAAGAAACAAAAGAACACAAAAACATGAGGGAAATTACTTGTTTCCATGGGAAAACTAAAGGATTTCTCCTCCATAGGCTTTATCCCTAGGAATTCCTAGGATTATTTTAAACGAAATACTCACACAGTGCATGCTGATTGACTTACCTCAAAATTAGGCCTTGGACAAGGTTCTAAAGGAAGAATTTTCCCAATAATACGAACAATACTTCGAGCTGATCCATATTCTTTATTTTCCCAAATTGACAAAATCTATTTAAACAGAAACACTGTTTAAAATGTACTCTGATTAAGCATGTTTATATATCTCTGAAAAAAGCCACATGTGGAAAAGTAGGAAGACACAGGTGAAATTAATTTTAACAACGTGTTTCATTTAACTCAGTATGTATACGATATCATCTCAACATATAACCAATTATTCTAATTAATGAGATTATCTGACCTTTCTGCACAGGAAATCTTTGAAATCCCACGTGTATTTCCCACCTACAACAGAACTCGCTTCAGCCAAATCAAGTGCTTAAAAGCCACACGTGGCCTGACAGTGCAGCCTTGGGGATGCGGACCCTGGACCTGACATGAGGTTCTGGCAGCAAGGCCTAAGCACTTGGATTTAAAGCGCTCCAGAGACCATTCAGATGGACAGGTCTGCGGAGAACCACAGCCCTGCTCAGCCGCCTGGAATCACACAACATTGGGGACCACGAGTGGGATATGTGCATCTTGCTCTGCAATTTTCCTCCTGATAAACAGCCTGTGCTTCTAACTTTGTAGTGAATTAAAACCTAACAGGGGCTTTTCGCTCTGTCATGCTGCTTCAGCATCTCCAACCCTGCCACTGGGAACATGAAGGCTTCGCATCGTCACAATGCCTCAGCATCTCAGACCCTGATGTTAGGTCTTCAGTGACCGCCCCTGACCCCTGCTCTTATGCGAAAACCAGCTTCTCCCTCTCCTGCTCATGTCCTACCTGGTTCTGCACCCCTGCAAAGGCCAAATACAATTTCCCCAATCCCCACTCTGGCTTGCCCAACCACTACAGTGTCACCCCGCTAACACTACGTAGGCTCGGTCCCCAGGCCCACGGTAACCTTCCCCCCGAGCTGTGTGTTTGAGCAGGCATTCCTGACATTTTTCCTGTGACCATGCAAGGCCTGCCTCCTCTCTGTTCTAGGACCCGTAAGGACTATTCAACATTGCTTTCATTCATCTCTGGGGTCATCCCTGCTTGCCACAGCTGGCTCTCCATATAAAGATCCTTACAACTCACTCTCTCATTCCTTCACTGCCACTGATCCTCTTTACCACTTTTTAAATTTTGCCTCCTTTCCTCTATTCCTGGTCCAGCACCCTCATTTTGACTAAACTGACTTCCCTACCAAGCATGGATTTTTCAATTAATTACCTCAGGGATACTTTCATTGCCATTCAAAACTGGTTCATCCTTTTGAGATTACACATTCCCATATTGCTAAAACTACTCCAACTACTTTTAGCTAGAAAGAAAAATAATCAACAATCAACAATATTTAGATATGCCACAAATCCATGCTGACTTCAGCTGGGCCATCACAGATTCAGCAACCCCTTCATACAGCTCGTGCTCCCCACTGCATCACCAGCACAACCTCATCTCCCAAAGCCCCAATGCCCACTCCCCCATCACCTGCAAGTGCTCTTAGCTCTGCTCTTGAGAAAACCAAAGACTCAGTTTGACAAACCTCAACTTCACCACTTACCCCTCAAAAACTCTCTCCCCAGCCTTTCATTTGACTCCCATCTCTGCAGTAGGACTCCCCCAAGACCTGCCCAGCGGCATCCTCCAGAGCACTATTCACTATCTCTATGTCTGTCTGTTTCTCTCTCTCTCTCACAGACACACGACACCATTTGTATCTTCAGTTCCTTCCTTTCCATGAACATCTTCCCTGATGCTACCAAATATGCTTAAATTATCTGTCATTAAAAAAAAAAATTTTCAATCCTGCTGCCCCTTCAAGTCAATGGCCTCTCCCAGTTTCTCTTCACCAGCAAACTTTCCAAAAGAGGGTGGCAGGCACCACTTCCTTTCCTCCCAAGCATTCTTCAAATCTGGCCCCTACTTCCTACACACACTGTTAAAGAGCACCGGGAACCTAATTAACGACAAGCAAGCCTTCAATAGCTGCTGTTTCGTTCTTCTCAGTCTTACTAGTTCTGATATTCAAAATGCTCCAATGATATTCAAGGTTCTATCTTCCATGATGCCACCAATTTCCATGGTTTCATTTACCAAAGTAATGCAGACAATCTGAATCTCTACATTCTAGAAACATATGTTCAACTCTCTGCAGGATGTTTCTATTTATATATTCGAACAGCGCCTGTGCCTCCTCTTATCTCCCTACTCAAACTAGTTCCCCACACTGACTTACCTATTATATTAGCCACACTATCATTCTTAAAACTCTCTGTGCTCAAAATCTTGGAGTTATCCTTGACAATTCTCTTCTAAGTTCCCCCAAATGGAAATGATTTGCCCATTCTATAAGCCCTCATACATTATATTGGTCTTTCCTATTTGATCTCCTATTATAGTTATGTTTATGTTCCTTAGTCCTCCTATTTTATATATATATATATTTTTTTTTTCTTTTCTTTCTTTCTTTTTTTTTTGCATGGGCAGGCAAAAAAAATCTAACCCAGGTCTCCTGGATGGCAGGGGAGAGCTCTGCCTGCTGAGCCACTGCAGCCCGCTCCCTCCTATTATATTTTAAGTAAGGCTAAGAACCCTTTATTACTCCTCTGTATTGCCTGCAGAACCCATGCATAGTGTTTTAAATATAGTAGATGCTCAAGGAGACAATTTAGATTTATTACAATTCTCAGGCCCAAGTTAGCCTCTCTCATTCAGATTTATTCTGTATTTGTTGAGCTTTACATTGCCACTGTACATCCAAGTATCAAATACTTTATAAATTAACTTAAATAAAAGTAAAAGACAATCATGAATATATTTTATCTATGTGATAAATGTAACTCTATGAAGGTCATGTCTATATTTTTCTTCTTTTGTATCTCCTTGGCCTTTGACATAGCAGTGATAGGCAAATAGGTTCTTAACAATATTATTCCTTCTTTAATTCACGTTATCAAAGCTATACTATTGCGAGCAGGGCCTTGCTCCACCTAGAGAGAAGTAACGCTTTTACCTTAAATGAAGTGATTACGTATAAGTCGTTATCAAATGAGGCCAAAGAACAAATACAGCAGGTTCATTCAAGTCCATGAAAAGACATTTACCTGGTCTATGGGAACACCAAAATATTCCAGCATCTCTCTTAAGATATTCAGTAAGAGAGACATTGATGAAGTAAATTCAGAAACAAATTCAAGGAAGCATTATCAATTTCTTGATGCCTTCGAGAAAAATTTTAGAAAATATTATTTTGGAAGTCAAGTAAACAAACGGTCACATAAATTGTATTCCATGTCCTGGGAGCGTCCTTTCAGGGCACAGCACACACACTATCAGCTAATCTCTCCTGGGCAGACCCGGGAGGAAGGAAGTCGAGACAGCGGGGAAGGGGGAGGAAGGCCCAGGCGGCGGCAGCGCGCGGCACTGCGGCGACGGGCTCCTACAGGACACTCCTCTAGGCCAAGGTGCATTAAAACCGCACCGGCCGCTTGAGCCTCGGAACGGGCCTGGACCCGGAACAGTGTACAACCGGTGGCCACTTTGGGCCGAGCCTGCGGGACCGCGGGACCGACCTCCCCTGAGAAGCGTCGGTTGCCGCGTGCCCGCTCGGTAGTCGGGACCCCGAGCCCGAAGGTGACGGATGCACCGGGCTCACCTCCCCTCAGGTCGCCCCGCTCACCTGAGCGCAGGGCCCAGCCCGCAGACCGCTCCCGCCTCGTCGGGGCCGTGCTCGGCCTCCAGCCACCGGCGGAGGCGGCGTCCCCCAGGCTCCCCGGGATCGCCCGGGGCCCCCTCACTCGGCCGCTAGCCCCCAGGTCGTTCTCCGTAGCCGGAATTCGGGCCCGCCGGGGTGAAAATCAAACTCCGCGGGCCGAGACCCGGAACCGACCTCATTGGACAAGGATGAAGGCCGCCGCTTGGGATTGGTTGTCGGGTATCAGGAAGTTGCTGATTTGTCCTCCTCCCTCACGGCGTCTTCCATGAGGCAGCCAATAGAAGCCACTAAGCAGCGGTGGGGGCGGGGCGGGAGGCCGATAGGCGGAGCAAAGCAGGAGGCAGCGGGGCTGGAGTTGGGAGGGGCGGGGCGGGCGGGGCGGGCGTGGGGTGGGAGGGCACGGTTGGACGGGGGCTGGGCGGGTACGGGAGGAGGTGGGAGGGCGGGCTTGGGCGGGGCGGGGCCGGCGGGACGTGGGAGGGCAGGGTTGGGAGGGGGGGGCGGAGACGCGGACGGACACGGCCCTCAGCCGCTGTTCCGAGTGTCCATCCAGCCCTGCACCCGAGCCGGAAGCGGACCGCTCTCCGAGTCCGCGCAGCTACTGAGGCATTCTTCTGCTCGCTCAGCGAACATCTTTAACCACCTGGGAGAGGAGCAGAGGTCAAGGCCCGCGAGGGGCTCGCAGCTTAGGGACCACTGGTTCGGGCACCAGGCGCTCCCTGTCAAGTCTGGCAATGTCTCAATGTGCGATTTTGAAGTTGAGGTCACATCATCCTGACTTTATGAGAGACTGCTTTCCTTTCTGGTATTTCTGCCAGAGTTCAATTGTGCCTAGCTGCTGATCCATGTAATACAAATGCTGGGTTTTTTAATCATTTTTCTACCGTTCACATCATTTATCTTTTCAACTGATATTCAGTGTCTGCCACGTGCCAGCAACCATTTTAAGGATGGGAAATGCAGTAAGGAGCAAGACAGGCCCTTACTTAGGTCCCTGGCCTCCTGGAGCTTACCTTCTAGTGGAGGTGAGAGCTGCGTCCTCTGAACACCACAAGCAGTACACCTCCCGTTCTCCGATTTTCTTTTACAGCCCTTATCACCATTTCTGTATGTTTATGCTCCTTCATTGCAGAACTCCGTTTTGCTCCATGGTGTTACCTCTAGTGCTGAGAAGAGTGCATAGTATAGAATGGCATTCACTGAGTACTTCTACCAAATGAAATGAATAGGGCGAGCCATGGTGGTTCAGCAGGCAGTTTTTTGCCTGCGATGCCAGAGACCCAGATTGGATTCCGGGTGCCTGCCCATGTAGGAAAAAAAATAAATTAAATGGATATGAAATGAGAAAAAATGGGTAAGAATGATTCCTGGGTTCTGGAACTGAGCAGTTAGGCAGAACAGTGGTGATTATAATCTTCTGAGCTGGATAAGGAGGGAAGTAGGGTCGAGAGAAGGTGCTGGCCCCCGGGGAACCTTTCTTATAGCTCAGAGGTGGCCTCCCACAAGTGAACTCACTGTCCTCCCTCCCTACATGGGACATGACTCCCAGGGGTGTAAATCTCCCTGGCAACATGGGAGAGAAACCCAGGATAAGCCAGGACCCTGCTTAAGCCAGGACCCAGCATCAAGAGATTGAGAAAGCCTTCTTGAAGAAAAGGGGGAAGAGAGAAACGAGACAAAATAGTTTCAATGGCTGAGAGATTTCAGAGTCGAGGTTATCCTGGAGGTTATTCTTATGCATGATATAGAAACCCCTTTTAAATTTATGGTGCACTGGAGTGGCAAGAGGGAAGTACCTGAAACTGTTGAGCTGCATTCCAGTAGCTTTGATTCTTGAAGACAATTGTATGACAGTTTTTACAATGCGTGGCTGTGTGATTGTGAAAACCACGTCTGATGCTCCTTTTATCCAGGGTATGGACAGATGAGTAAAAGAATATGGATAAAAAAATGAATGAGAGGACAAAGGGTAAAATAAATTGGGTAAATGGAAATACTGGTGGGCAGCAAGAGGAAGTGGTAAGGAGTATGGTATGTATGAGTTTTCCCTTTATTTCTTTTCCTGGATGCAAACATAGTTTTAAAACTGATCACAGTGATGAATACACAACTATGTGATGATACTGTGAGCCACTGACTGTTCACCTTGTATGGATGTATGTGTTTGAAGATTTCTCAATAAAAATATTTTTAAAAAAAGAGGTGCTGGGCAATGTAAAAGGCAGCAAATGGATCAGCAATCCTACATGGACTAGTATATCACAGTTTCCTCAGGTTCCTTGTCTTCCCCTTTGGCGCTGATCATCATAACTGAGTAAATGACTTTATACTTTACTTTCTTCACAGCATCACATCAAACACAGCACATAATTAACAGGTCAGAATGAAACATCCCTTGACAACATAAGAATGGCAAGCAGCTATGAATCCTGATGATGCTATTAGCCAAGCCTAAACATTCCTACTGATGCACACAGATACCAAGTCATGCCCACCCTCCATGAATGCCTTAACTTTCCCCTGATCTTAATCTCTCCAAGATCGTTCTTCCACTTTATATAGTGATTAAAGCATTGCATTTCTATAACCCTTTTTAAGACTTGACACTGATAGATTTGTATTGCTTTTAGGTGAAATTTTCCGTAACTTTTAGAATGGCAGTCAGGAAAGCTGACTTCACCGAACATTTTCTGTTGCTTCTAGAAGTGTTCAGAAGTAAGATGGCTTGTCCTCTAGTTTCCTCACTCTACTCCCCTTCCCGAGCTTCCCGTCTTAATGTTGTTCCTATACTGCTCTATTTGATTCCACTTGTAGCATTTCCTCATTGTAGAAACCTGTCCCTAGGAAGGAGTCTTGCCAAGTCAATTTGGAGATCAGTCCTTAACTACTGGAGAAGACAAGCCCCTTCCCAAGTTCCAGCTCATATCCAGTGAATGCCTGAGGACTAACGAGATTCTCCCACTCAGGTCTGTCAGATGCTGCCTCAATTTTTCTTCCGACTACACAAAATTGAACAGCAGGTAGGCTAGTGATTTGTTCCTACCTGATATTTTGGGCTTCATGTCATCAGCATGTCACCGAGCTTCGTGCAAACTTTATGCTAGTTACCATTTTTCCAGAACCAGTTTTATTATAATTATTGTGCTGGTTTGAAACTGTTGTGTACCCCCCTGAAAAGCCCTGTTCTTTAATCCTCATTCAATATTGCTGGGTGGGAGCTTTTGTTTCCATGGAGATGTGACCCACCCAATTGTGGGTGGTAACTTTTGATTGGATTGTTTCCCTGGAACTGTGTCTCCACCCATTTAACGTGGGGTTGCTTACCGGAGTCCTTTAAGACCAACCACTTTTTTGGAAAAAGCTTGATAGCCCACACAGCCAGAGACCCTTGGAGATGAAGAAAGAAAACACGCCCAGGGAAGCTGTTTGAAGAAGCCAGTAGAGAAAGTTAACTCACTGTGCTTTCCCAGCTTCCCAGAGAAGTTCTGGACCCACCAGTCTTCCTGGAATCAAGATATCTTTCTCTAGATGCCTTAGTTTGGACATTTTAGTGGCCTTAGAATTTTAAGCTCACAACATACTAAATTCCCTTTTTAAAAGCCATTCCGTTTTTGAAGTCCACCACTTTAAAAAAAACAATTATACTATGTTTTGGGTTACCCAAGACCAATTGTTTTACTCATCTTTGCACACCTCACGCCAGGAACAAGGGCTTACTACATGATTTTTCATGAATAAATAGAGAGAAGCTGAGGGCTGGGATGGACAAAGACTACAAAGATGTCTACTCAAACCTCCCAACCGCCAGTGGAACCCACTAACCCCACAGCCTAGGCCTCAAACGACTGGAATTAACTTAAGAAATGGGTCAGAATTCACTGTAACATTCCAACAAACAGGAACAGCCACTCCAACCCTGGAGAACCGTAAAACTCACAAAAGGGTACTCTTCAGCCTGGGATGCATGTGTCCATAAGCCTCATTTTCTTAAGGTTTACTCTTTTTTTGTTTTAAAATAGCTTAATTTATATATATATATATATATACTTTTTATTTATTTATTTATTTTTTTACATGGGCAGGCACCAGGAAGCCAACCCGGGTCCTCTGGCATGGCAGGCAAGCATTCTTGCCTGCTGAACCACCGTGACCCGCCCTAAAATAGTTTAATTTAGTGTCACTGATTCAAAATAGTTCATAGTTATCATTCTTCACATTATGAAGTGTGCCAGAAAGTTTCATTTACATCTCTGTCCATCACACATATTATCTATATTTAATGACCAGCTAGTCAAAAATTTTATAAAGACTGTTGTCTTCTAAGTGAAAGCTACTATGACTAACATTTACCTTTTACATTAACATGACCATGAAGAGTACTAATTACAGATGGCATCTACTGTAATTGGGATGGCATCTACAATCACCTCAGTTACTTCCACTGTTTAATTATTGCTGATTACATTGCTGATTATTAGTTTATCAGCAATGTATCTAAAGTCATCAATGCCATCTTGAGAATGCAACACATTCAACATACTTCATTTTCCATGAGCAGGTATCTCTGCACTTTAAAACATTGTAAACAATAGGCTTTGATGATTTTAACGACAGAAACTAAGAAATATTTGAAGGAGCATTGCTAAAGAAAGGCCAGAAATGTAGAAATTAGTTCACCCTCTTAAAACAGATCAAAGAGGCAACCAAAAATGAACTATTTGCTCCTCTTAAGGCGCTCATGGTATTCAGCTGACCACATGTAAATTTTTCTCCAGCTTGGTGAAAAGAACATGACAGTTACGATATTGAGCTGTAAGATGGGGTATGAGCTGAATCATTTTAACTGATATTCAATGCTGTTTTCAAAAATATTTTGTTCAGATTTAAGTTGCCTTTCCCAAGCCAAACATTTTTAAAGTAAAGAGCTGTGTTCTTTAAGGATGTATTTCCTGCCCTCTTCCAAATCCCAAATCACAACGAAAAAAAATCTGGAAATGTTCACTATGCTGGTATTGTTTGGCCTTATAAAGGTTTCCATTTTTAAAAAAATATTGATTCCTTTTTCCTATCTGTGCTACCTATACTTGAGGCATCTCTGGGGCACCAACAATTCAGCACCTAAGCCCATCAGTCCTATTTAAAACATTACACATCTATAGAGGTGTTTTACAGCTCTGCAATTTTTACTCAAAAATTTTAAAAATTGTGGGAGAGGATCTCATGAAAAGTAAGATTTCCCTTGAAACTAAAGACATGCTTCCAATTAAACTTCCCTGAAAAATTCCTATGCTTTATTTGTAATGACAATAAAAAAGACTAAGTAATGTAAACCAGAGTTCAGAGACCTACTACCAATATATCTATAAACTGCTATTTACATGGTAGTGCTGGTATGAAACTTGCAAAATCTAAATTAAATGTTTACAGCATTCTGAAAGTAGGATAAAATTTTAAATGATGAATTTATACTTAAAATGTTATAGTCATTTTTAGAAGATTCATATGACTGACAGATTCTATGCTTCCTGACACATTAATACATTCTCAAGTAAGGATACCTCAACTCTTGTGACGCACTTAAAAAAGAATTGGTTCAGACCTAAAGATCAGAATTGAAGGGTGCCCACTGAATCTTATTCTGCTTCTGAATCATCCAGCCAGTCCAGTTATATATACATCAGCTCTCCTAATGTTCCTAATTCTTTGCACTTCCAACAATGAACCTAAATAATTTTAAATACTGTCGCTGTCCACACAGTGGACAAACAAAAAAAAAATCCACTTCATAAAAATTCCAACTTATTTTAATTACCTTGCAGGTAACAGCAAATTCTTGTCATCCAAACATTTAATATAAAGAAAACGGCGTAAGGTTTTAAAAGCCTTAAAAATAAATGCTTGTATTATTGCTACTTTTAAAATATACATTATAGAAATGAACAGCTTGAATTTTTTAAAAACATTACCACTAGTGATTCTAGTTGATAACATCCAATTAACAAAGCAACCATCAGTGATTTGGTACTTCATCATGAACTGAGAAGTAATCAAGAAATCTAGAAAAAGGCTTAGTGATCAGGTAGCACAGCATTCCTGCCAAGTAGATATTCAGATTCTACATACTGCCATAAGCAGATAATTTGCTAATCACAAGTACCCTATTCTGCTTTTTAAATACCTGGTTGTTAAATATTACCTGGTAATATTAAGCTAATAAAAATTATATACCTATGATTTTTATCTAGATGCCTTTACAGCTGTCCTCTATTGGAATTTTTTTTTTTTAGTAATGTGGTCAGATGAGTTTTATCAAATGCCCTTCTTATATGATTATTAAAATCTGACCCAATTTCCCCTTCTCTGAGAAAGCCTCTTAAGTGCTTGCAGAGTACTATCAAGAAGTCATCTAGTGCTAGTGATCAATGAAAGGGATCAGTAAGAGGTATGGCATGTAAAAATTTTTTTTTTCTGTTGTCTTTTTATTTTTTTCTGAATTGATGCTAATGTTCTGGGAAATGATCATGATGATGAATATGCAACTATGTGATATTGTGAATTGCTGAGTGTATGTGTTGGGAATGTTTGTTTCTTGAATTTTTTTTAATTAATAAAAAATCAAAAAAAAAAAGAAGTCATCTAGGTGACTGTATAACGATACAGCTTTCGCAGTGTGACTGTGTGACCGTGAAAACCTTGTGTCTGATGCTCCTTTTATCTACCTTGTCAACAGACGAGTAAAACATATGGAGTAAAAATAAATAATAGGGGGAACAAATGTTAAAATAAACTTAGATTGAAATGCTAGTGATCAATGAAAGGGAGGTGTAAGGGGTATGGTACATAAGAATATTTTTCTGTTGTCTTTTTCTTTCTCTGAATTGATGCAAATGTTCTAAGAAATGATCATGATGATGAATATGCAACTATGTGATGATATTGTGAATTACTCATTATATATGTAAAACGAAATGCTCATATGTTAATGTTTGCATTTCTTTCTTGTCATATATTTTTAAAAAATTAAAAATAAATAAAAAAAAGTCATCTAGGTCATCATTTACCTACAGGAACATACCTTTTCCAACTATTCACATGACTCTATTTCAGACATCAAGCTTTTCGTTCCCCTTCACTAGAGGTTTACTCTTAAAACTTGGTACCCCAAAGCAACACACAAAGGGTTGATGTGAGCAATGTATAAAAAGACTGACAATCTGATTTTCCTGTTTATCATAATCTGAACTCTGTCTCATTCAGCATTTTCATACACAGCCTAGACTGCATCAGCAATTAGTGGTAGTCATAAAATATACTTGGCTTACGCCAACTGAAGTTTGTAGAGGCACACCAATAGTCTATACGCCACCACGATGCTAGGTGCTACATTTCATTAGGAAAAAGATACCTAAGTGGAATACGGTGCTAGCCTCGAAGAGCATGCTGCAAATGGCAACAAAAGAGGGACTTGTAAAGTCTTGGTAGAATGTCACTACACAAGGAGTTAGATTAAGGCAAAAAAAAAAAAAAACCACAGCTCGTAAGAATTCCAACACTTCATCCCCACCAGGCGTTAGGCAATGGAAACAGGATGGAAACAGGAAACTAAAGAGAACTTGAGTTACTAAAGAAATCCTGTTTTGAATATTAATCCTGGGTTATTTCTGGCCTAACATTCATACAAAAAAGGATGAGGCCTACAGAAACATATATACTTAATGCAAGGATAAAAATGAGAAAAGTAGATAAAGCCTCATCTTTTTTTTTTTTCACTGCTCAAGTGCCCAGTAGACTCAGACACTTGTCTAAAGACACAAGACATACAACCTAAAATTTATTAAAACAATATTTAGGAACAGTCAGCTTGCAGACTACACATTTCAACTAGTCCAATAGATAGTCCCAATAATTACTCCCTGGGGTACTACTACTGTATTCAGACAAGATTTTTGAGGCCTCTTGCTCATGGTACTATTATAGTCATCATTATGGCCTCATTCAGTAAAAACAAGTTACAAGGAATGGCAATATGAAACAGCTGTTCTCACTCTATGAAAACTGCTGGGCACATGGCTGATATCTTATGAAAACCCACAAAGTATCTTTTGATTCTTACCAGCAAATTATGCTTTCCAGAACAAGAGGTTTCTTTGCATTTAAGAAAATAAGCATCATGTATTCTATTTCCCTCTTTGCTTTGGCTATAATTTGCAAATTCGAGCTCTGAGATTTTTCCTGTTGAGTTTAATAATTTCGCCAAATAAATTTCCTAAATCATTGTCTGAGTCAGGGATACAGCGAAATATAATATTGCTCCTGAGTGGGACAGACAGACAAAACTACACTAAAAGCAATAATGTTTTTTTCTTAGTACCTAACCACCCCACAACCCTACTGAAGTTTTATAGCTAAAGCTGGGGTTCCAGAACCATTTTAGTTACAGAATTCAGTTCTCTTAACAAGCCTCACCATTTGGAAAGAATACCTTTCATGTTTATATAAATTTGGAAGATTATACGGGTATCAAGAAAATAACACTCTGATAACTAGAAAGGTCTCTATTTTTTCGTAGTTTTCTAATGATCCGTGACTAGAACTGTTATCCTGTCCTTTTAATCAAAAGCTACTAGTTTTTCATTCCAAGTTCTGTTATTAAAGACTTTCATGACTCCTTCATCCCATTTCCCAATTAAGTTTTAGAAGATAGTCATATCCGACAGCTGAGAAATACCCTGGCTGTAGTATTTGAACTTCCTTAGATTATTTAGAAATCTGACTCCTAAGTGTAAAGAAGTATTATTATTCCACAAGTCTATTTCTGCAACTCATTTTGTTAACAGATTATGGGCATTAACCAGTTAATTTTTGTATTTTATTGTAACTATGTGTTTATGGTTAAGTTTAGTGATGACATTCACCTGTTTCAAACAAAAAAATCAGAAGTGAATTCAACATTCCTCTAATGACAGCCTTACTCTGAAAAGACTCTGAAAGTTTCAACAGGTTTAGTTTTTCCTTTCTAGTACAAAAAAAAAAACGGAAAAAACATCTTCCAAGCCAAGGATCAGATAAGCTGGCAAGTCACTATTCTGGAGGGTGAAAGCTGTATTATTTGCTGTGGCTCTTCACGCTCCATGAAACTTGCAATTACTACAGAGTACCAAGTAGGTTTTGCTGCCAAGTACATACATTGTTCCTGCTGTGGCCAAAGAATCCAAACTATATAGTAGCATCTTTGGAGTAGGAATGTAAGTCCTGTCAACTCATCTCACTGTGAGGTATACTTAGTATCATCTATTTTTATTAAAAGGAGGGCTGATTTTTATTGAGCCAGGAAGCTGGGCAACCCACCCTAATGATCACTAAGAAAAATCTGATTTCAATTCTAGAGGGCTGGAATAGCATTAAAGTACAGCTTCCCAAACCTTCTCTATTTTCAAGAATCAAGATGATGTCCTACATTTTAAAAGCGCTGCAAATCAGTTCACTATTGTAAAAAGCAAAGACTTAAAATGTTTGTAGCAACAATGTGTTATTTTTCCTACATACTAATCATTATAATTAAGACACATTATTTGGGTAGTGGTGGTGAAATGCCATCCTATGTACCCATTCTTGTTCTCTTTTTCAACCAATGGGTCATATTTTTAAAGGCTAAGGTACAATATGGTAACATCATAATATAGAGACCTGGCACCATTAATTAAACAGATAATTCTTCTTCATGGCATTCCTGAGGCACACTAAGTAATCATTATTGAATGTTTCTGAAACAAGAGTCCAGCTCATAACTCAACAAAACCCCTAAAGACTTGAATCAGAGAATGGAATGCAACAACTAATTTCCATACATTCCTGGGTCCCAACAAATTAATGAGCATTAACAAGACTTTTTTAATGGACTCTTAAATGTCTATCTCAATGAAATGAAATCTTAAATCCCTCACATGCGTATCTTGTAAGTTTTGACTGTATGAATACCCTAAATATTTATAACAGATAATATCCTATAATTTACTTAAAGCATGCATCAAATTTACTACTCAAAGACCAAGTCTAGTCAAATACAAACCCATTACAGTAAAGTTATTCTTTACTTGCTTTCCCTATTTAGCAACTTCATAAATTCTCTAGTTTCCTTTCTGAATGGGAAAGGATATCATTCTATATTGAAACTTAGGGTACACTTGAAAGGGATTCCAGTTGCAAGCTCTGAAAGGTAAACTTTAAGAGGGAGAAAAAACTAGCAAAAGCAACTATGTAAACCTCCCCCCCAAAAAAATGTTCCCAGTAAGTATGACGGCACACTTTTATGTAGGAAATTTTGATACACTATATTTAAGACATCAATAGTTCTAAACACTCTTTCATACGTACTGAGTTTTGATTTCTCTAATGAAGTTTTAATTAAATGGATAATCTATCATCTGCATGAGTTAAAATGTTTCAATATGCCAGCACACAAATTACTGTGAAAGTGCGTTGCTTAAATTTAAAGCAAAGGCACACTTTTTTATTTGAAAAACCTTGTAAGAGAATGGTAAGAACTACACCAAATCTTACTCAAACTAAAAAAGACTAATTTAAAAAGACAACTTTTTAAATTATTAACTGGCTACTATATATTTAGAAAGTAATGATGATTCTTCAACATTATAGAATGGCTGAAAAGTTCCCCTATTAACAAAGGAACACAAATCGGTCTAGAAATCTGGAATAACTGTATTCTTTAATAAACTCACTGACGTAAAAACTCCCCACTTTCCCAGGAGAAACAAGAGTAATGAGTAAAAAGGGATTTGAGGAATTTTATAAAGCATTTATCAACCACCCAAAACCATACCTTCTAGATTTCCAACAGATGAAGTAATATTGTTAAATCTAGAAATAGGCCGCAGGAAGTTAGTTATATAGACAGACACAGGAATAGTCTCAAAATTATGTAAACAAACAACAGCTATTACCACTTATGACATTTTATTGGCATGACAATTTACAAGGGTCCCTGTTGCATTGTACATCACACTAGGAGTTGTTTAGCCATCTACATTCATTCTCACTGGGTAATATTTTTTCTCAAATTATAATTTCATTCCCAACATTGATTTTTAACTGTGAAAAAGGGAATAATATTAATTCCTTAAAGTAGACAGCAATTAGAAAAACCTATTTCAATTTTTATATTAAAATTCCTAGGATGTTGGACGGTATACACACCTAAGAACTGAGTCATGGCCTTCTTCAACAGCTTTCTTAATCCTTTCTGGAAATATCCTTTGGTTCATTTTTATTTCCCTTCACTAGGCAAAAGGAAGTCTGTCAACGCAGGTATCAAAGAGTTAGTATTTCTGGCACTTGTAAACAGATATATCCTCAATAACAGGAACCATTCAGCTTTTAAAACATGTCATTAGGTGTGGAATTAAACTGACTTAAAAAAATATACATAGGCTATTTTTTATAACCTTAGCTCTGAAGAAGCTAACGCCCACAGAAGCATTTAATAGCAGAGTTCTCACAATCATTCTGTCCTACTATATATACTGGCATGATACTGTTTCCTTAATTTTGCTTGCGATTAAAAGTGAGCAAATAACGTATACATTTAAGTTAAAGCAACACTTTTGCATTCCAAATATGATCTACCCAAAGGACTTACGCAGCTTTAGTTCCATTCCCTATTAAACAGCTTCTCATTAAATCCCTTTTTCCTACTGTCTGAAGTGCAAAAAAAAAAACTGCACATTTATAGTCGTGCAGAGATTTAGTGTCCAACTAAATAGTTTAATTGTTAAAATAAAAGCTAAATATATTTGTATAAAATAAAATGTTCATGAAAATTCTGTTCTGTTGAAGGTGCTGATCAAATCCATAAGAGGTTGCTTTAATGTTTGTACTGCTCTGAATAGGAGACTTAGTTACATCCCGATTAATGCAACACATACCTGCTGTGAGAGGAAATTCCTCTGCTTTAACAATTTCAGAATGACAAAATTAGGTTAATCATGCAACATTAAAGACCTATGGGATATAAATATCACATATATTGAGTTTTGGTTTTTGTTCAGTAATTCTTAGCATATAGTCCTGCTGCAATCACAGAGTTAGAAGCACTGTAAATGTAAAAAAGCAAGGATGAATGAGCCATACACTTAAGATCTTCAAAAGTTTACATTAAAAGAATAAGCATTATCTTCCTTTAATGTAAACGTATACAACTAATTCAATTTCTGTATTAGCAAGAAATTTAAATAGTTTGATGTATGCTCATAAAGCACACAGATTTAACACTCAATTTTGTACTTCAGATTTTCATTTCTTTAAATGCTATCAACATAAACACAAAAGGTAATTTACTTTTGAAGATTATCTACCTAAAGAACAAAACCCTTGGAAAGGAAAACCATTTTACAAACTGCAAATGAAAAGGGAAAAAATAAAAAGTTAGATCAATGCTGCAACAAGCATCTCACCAACATTTTTTATTGTTGACACTGGAAAAGCAAGTTATTTAAAATACTCTTAATGAATAGTATGTATGTTGTGGTTGCCTAATTCTTTCCACGGATGGACTACAAACTAATATTTTTAACTGCAAATAAATGTATAAGAAATGAAATTTGGTACATCTTTTTAATGTACCAAATTATTCTGCAGGCTATTCCAACTCCTCACCCACAAGATTACAAGTTTTGTTCAGTTTTGTTTTCTTTAATACTAAAGGTGTTTGGTAGGAATGGCGTTTTTATTTGCAATACTACATGCCAGTTTCCTCTTTCAAAGAACAGCTGATGTCTTGACCATGACCCAAATTTTCAATAAGAATGCAAAGAGAACAATGGATTCTGAACCCAAACAGGAGATTCCTAAGAACGTTTTTATAGGTCACTTCACTTCTTTCAGTACATTTAAAAAAAAAAATCAAACTTTCCAATCTAACTTTTATTATCTTATAAATTTTAGCTAATAGCAAAGCTTTTTTTTTTCTTTTTTTAAATTCCTAAACACTTATTGAAGTGTTAAACCAGCTTAGTTGAACAAAGTAACTTCTCTGTGGTAGTTCAAAAATGAGTCACCATGTGGTGTAGTGTGCCTGAATTAAGAAAATGTTAAACAGCTGTATACAGTTAAAATAATTAGTGTGGTCTCTATAAACAAGTTCTGTTTAGAGATCTGTATGTAGAGCTAAAGTTTACTTTGGAATAAAACACTGACAACAGGGAGGGAAGAGAATCAGAACTTTCACAGAGTGGTACTTGACCATATCTTAGAGACAAAGCAGAAGTACAACGCTTATAAGAAAAAAAGAGGAAAAGTTGTTTGTTTTTTTTAAGTTGATAGTTACAAATCTGGTACGTAACAATTTTCTACTTTATTTCAGTACAAGTTCAACATACAGTCTACTATTCTTCAAAGTATTCAACGACTTGAAACAAAATTTCTACAGACTACTTGCAAACAGTAAAATTTAAGTAAAATGCTTACATTCTTATTTGAAAACAAAACTCAGGTTAAAAAAAATGATGGGTGCAAGTTCTGCTCTCTGTTGCAATCTTACTTCAGATTTACTATTCCTAAAAAAACAGAGAAAACAAAAATTAACAAACATGTGGAAAGTGAAAATGAACCATAATTATGACTGTTCTTAAAAATTAAATCATTAACTAATTTGCCCTCCAAACCCATACTGAAGAAAATCGTTCTTCAAGTCACTAACAAGTTGAAAGTTTCTACCTTTTCTTCTTTGCGTCTGTCCTTCTTTTCTTCATTATTTTCCATGGGCTCTTCTTCATCTTCAACAATCCCATCCCCTTGGTATTTGTCATGAGTCCATTTTGGACTGCTACCTGATTTTTTGAAGTTAAAGCGCCCTCTGCCACGTTGAAAAGTACCACGACCTCTTCCTCTTTTGGCCCAATAATCCACGCCATCATCTCTGTCATCATGCTACAGAAAGGTTAAAAACAATCATCAATGAAATGACTTTCCCAGAAGGAAGATGATTATTTCCCCAATCATAAGTCATGTATTTATCTTCTGAAGATCAGGTACATGGCATTGGTAATGTTCTAAAACAATAAAACAAAACCAATGAAATTAGACTTTTCAACAAAAATATATTCCAATGAAGGATACCCAGACAACTCCTTGAAGAACCTGACTGCTACATTACCCAGTGATTTTCAGAGTTCTAGCCTTTTTGTTTCCTATTTATATTTTAATGTAAGTCCACTTGTTTGCAATGAGATCAAAGAACCAATTATTTTTCCCTACAAAATCTTAAATATGTGACAAAAATATCACTACAATAATATCAATAACGTGTTAAATAAACTAAGTGGTATTTGAGTTATATTCTACATATATTTAAAAACACTACCAGAGAGATTTAAATCTACATCAATGTATATTATATATCAATCTTCTGGGTGAGGGATTCTCACACACCAAATTACGGACTTAGCCCCTAATGTAATATACCGCAACGCTCTTCTTTCTTACCAACCTGAGGCATTGCAACTATCACATTCCATCCTAAATTTTTCATTAACTGTATCCAAATACAGATGAACCCCATATTACAAAAATTGTTCCATTAAAAAAAAATCTGCAAAACTGAAAAGTATTTGACTTTGTGGATAAGTTGAGATAAGCATTATTAAAAAAATACCAAAAGTCTTCTGTTTGTAGTAACTGCTGCCCACTTCAAACTTAACCTCTAAGTTTGTCAACCAAGTAATGGAAAATTAGGCAAATTGATACACCTCTAAGCAACTGGCATAAATGCAAAAAAAATGTTATATAATCTATAGAGAAACAGCATTCTCCAACTGCCCAAGAGTTACTAAAACTTTCTTTTAAATTATTATGCTGTTTTCAATATATAGACTATGCCTTTAGGAACATTCATTTGATACAGATGACTTCCTCCCTTAGTTGAAAGACCTCCATCATACACATAATCAGACTCTATGAAGAAAGCACTTACAAATTTCTAGTAATCTATTTTTACCAAACCAATCAAAGATCACTAGGTATGTATAATTTCCTAATCAAATAAAGAACTTAAGAACTATCCAAAGTATAAATTTCAATACACCAGAAAGTTTAAAGGCAATCCCTAAATAAGCTATTTTAAAACAGTCTGCCACTCAAAATGATGCCTATGCAATTACATGATTTCACACTCCCTATGGCACTAGTAAATCCAACTCTACTTAAAATTTCCAATCTTCTATTTGTGATATTTACACAATATATCATGGATTTGGGGGAAGAGGCAAACAAGTTCTAAAGTCAGAGACATGAATTTAAATCCTAACTCCACCATTCATAGTCAATTGCGTGACCTCAGGTAACCTCACCACAAATTCAGTTGTCTTTCAAAAGGGAGATAGCCTTGAGAAGATATAAAAAAATAAATCAGTAAAAAATGCCTGGTCCAGTCAGTATCTGCCAAGCAAGCACTCAATAAATGCTTGTAGTAACAGTAATAACAATACTTATATTGTATTTACTATGGGTAAGGCACTGTCTGAAGCACTTTACATGTAGTTACACAACTAATCCTCAAGACCCTGAAAAATGGATACTGTTACTATTTCCATTTTATAGAGAAACTGAGGCACAGAGAAATTCAGGAACCTGTCCAAGCCCACGGAGCTATTCTTTCCAAGTGCCCTCTATGACCATGCTCACACTCAAGACTATTTTTTCCAGATATCCTGGAGGCAGAAAAACGACTACCACTCTAGGCAGCTTAGTTAGCAGAAACAGAAAAGGCAGTGGCAAATATGGAAACTACAATTAAACTACCGACTGCATAAAGAAAACAGTAGCTAGGAGATTAAATTGTGTTTTTCAGAACCTATCCTGGCAGCAGTGAGATTTTTGATGGTAAACATACTACCTCTTAATCCTGCAGAATCCTGAAGTTCTTACACCCAAGATTTGAACCTCATTACGATGAAAAAAAAAATTTACAAATTTCAGATAGTAAGAGAAGTATTCATACACAGCCAAGAATATGTTAAAGAAGGAGCCCATATTGGAACCCATACCATAGAATGATCAGGTTCCAAAGGATCAGTTTAAATTCTAATCCTGAACATCCTCTACCCGTAGGGATTTTTCTTTTCCTTACAGGATATGACCTCAACCCCGAAAACCTGACAGCTTCAGTACTCTCCCACTTATTACAACTCTTCATACTCACCCCAATACATAAAATTTCAGATTTTAAATAACACTAGTATCTTTGCTGGAGTATTTATTATTAAAAGAAAGCAGTCATATTTTTATACAAATCTATCTTTAGAGATGGAAAATTTAAGAAACAAATGCAGTAAATATTATTGCCTTTCACTACAGAAGAACAGTAAGTACACTGCTTTAGAATACTGGCAATGACAATAAATAAATAACGGGAAGGTAGGAGATGTTTTGGGTCTTTTTCACTTTTTAGTTTTTTCTTACTTTTATTCTTATTTTGATTTTTTTTCTGGAGTAACGAAACTTTTCAAAAATCTATTGTGATGACAAATGAAAAACTATATGATATTGTGAACCACTGATTGTACAATTTGGATGATGATATGGTATGTTAAAATTGCATTAAAAAAGAGTACTGGCACTGGAACCCAACACATGAGTTCAAATCCTGATCCCACTCCTACTAGCCATATTAATTTTGATCAAGCTACTCAGTTTTTCATTGAAAAAGGAGACTAGTCCTACTCAAAATAATTAAATAAGTAAATGTAAAACACTTAAAATGGTACCTTGTATAGTAAATGTTTAATAAATGTTTGATTATTATTACCAAGTATTAATGTTTCTGTGATATGGGCAAGTTTTCCTTGCTGGTCAATAATTCTAAAAGAACCTATAGGAATGTCTAGTTGTCACTCTCATTTACCATGGATTATATTTATGTTGATATTTCTATCCTCAACACTAGCTGTCTGAAAGATCAAAGCATTCTTTATAAAAATGCAAAATCTTTTAAATTAAAATATCCATGCAAAAGAAAAGTTTCAATTTTTGAAATGCTCATAATTAAGACCCCAATAATTAATTTTGAGAATAAGATAAAATTAATGTGTTTATTTTACTTCTAGTGAATTTCAGTCTGACCTCTATGTGTATGTTCCACAGAGAGAACAAGATTTTTAAATATAGCCCATAATAGCAACATCAAAAATGTTACTGTTACTTAGAAGTAGCAAAATTCCTAAAATAACACAGTTCTTGATTAGTAAAACTATGTCTAATTAAAAGTCAATATAAAGGGCGGCTGCCGTGGCTCAGCAGGCAGAGCTCGGACCTGCCGTGCTGGAGGTCTGGAGTTCGATCCCTGGTGCCTCCTGCCCATATGCAAATTTAAAAAAAAAAAAAGTCAATATAAAATAGGTCCCAATATGCATTAAAAGGTGCAATACCAGATTCTTAAAAACTATCACAGAAAAATGAAAGTTTGGCCTGAATTTAATATTGGTAGAATATTAAAGTGGTAAACAACTGATTGCTGTCTACTTATTTACCCCTCATGCCCTCTCAACATCTACCTTTCCCACTTGGTCAATTTGTCTGGCATTCTACTTCTCACTCCACCTTTGAAATACTGGCCTTTTAATCTCTACTCTTTTGACTAGGTGATCCTATTATGGCTTTAATTGTGACCTCTAAGATAACAGCCTCTAAATTTTTTTCTCTCTACACCTGCATCAGCAACTATTCATTTCCCGCAGGAACTTCAAATTCAGCCTGTCCAAAACAGAATTTATCTTTCCCCTCCAATGGGCTTCCCTATCTTGAGATTCCTCCCTATCATTCCAAACACCAAACTAGTTAGTACCTGAATAAATGCTATAAATACTTTAACTTCTCTCAAATTCAGCCCTTTAAGTTCAGGCAATCAGTATCTTGCAACTGTTCTCAAAACCATGAATATTCTAAACTCTCCTTAAAACCCACATATACTAATCAAACATTAAGGCCTTCCAGAATCTGGACCATGCTCACCTTTTTAAAGCTTTTTCTAAATTTTACCGAACTTACACCAACCATCTAGCCAACTGAGTACAGAATTCTCTATCCCAGGCTATTTCAAATTCCTCTGTTATCTGTAGTACACTTGCCCATCTTTCAAGCTCAGGATTCAAGCAATGAGTTTTTTCTTTTTCCTGTTTATTTCTTTTTCTGGAGTGATGAAAATGTTCTAAAAATGATCATGGCGATGAATACAACTATATGATATTGTGAGCCATTGATTGTACACCATGTATAGACTGACTGTGAAGATTTGTCAATATAAATATTAAAAAAAAATACTCAAGCCAAGTTTTTCCATGAAGTCTCTCCTAATCTCTTCTTTACAAAAATGCATCATTTCTTCCTTTGAGAATCCATCATATATACTTAGAATGTTTTTTTAAGCCATTACCAGTCTGTACATATAAGCCAAGAACTGTAATCAATACAATTTTTGTCTTTCCATCCTTAGTACCTCACATAAATAGCCTCTTAATACATAAATTCTTCAATCAAAGGTACATGGATCTTTTAAATTTTTCCTGTAACTAAATCAAACATACCTGCCTTTCACTTGCCAGATTCTTGATTCAAAAGACTCAACCATGAACTTTTCTTCAAAAAAGCATATATTCTGAGCAAACATTGCCTAATGCACTCTATACAACTTAACTTTTTCTGACTTTTGGCCATTAAAGTACCCAAAAAAACAGTACATACTTAATTTCAAACATCACTTTTTGAAACAAGTATTACCTATTTTCCAAACAAAAGAGATTTGCTTCAGAAAACAGCTTTCCCTTCTAATTAAATAAGCAGATATGCCACAGGCATTGAGGCTTATTCAAACATATTCACAAAAAGCTGAGTTGAAGACACAACTCTGTAAAACCAGTAGTATCCCCCCCCCCATTCCACATACAATTCCCTGAAAAGCTGACAAAAATGAATGCTTCTAGTAATAGTATGCTATTTTCTTAAATCAATCTCTACAACGCAGGACACTTTTTCCCCATGCCAAAATATGTTAATCCTTACATAGAGAATCCTTCAGAACCCACCACCTCTAGCTTAGTCCCATGGAAAACTACTTCGCAGGGTTAAAACACCTCCACCAAAAGGAAGCATCAAATCAGTGTATCTAGCAATTTTTCTATAAGTTTTCATCTACCTTTTACTCCAATGGAAGTTGGCAGGTTCCCTGAGATTCTTAATTGCAAGTACTGTGACAGAATTTTTTTCTCCTTGTCTTTCATTTAAACAAATAGCTGTGATGACGGAAGGTAAATCTTAAATCAGAAGTTTCTACTCCTACTGCTGTCTTATAGACAGATATGAAACTTATCCAACTTCACTACAACATAATTTTTTTCTCTGAATGTGGCTATCAAATCAGGTATACTTCTAGCTTACCCTAATCAGCCTGTATGTGATATTGGTAATATATACAGAGCTAAAGGGACCCAGATTTTCAAAACTTCAAATCATCTGGGTAATGAATTTTAAAAAAGGATTCCCACATTCTGGTGAAATCTTCGCATAGTGGTAGATAAGTGTGCTCAAACGTATTTACCCAGTATGCTTTGAAAATCAATGCAAACCAAATAAACACAGATTTCTAACACCCACCAAGAAGTACTTCTTGCTCTTTGGGGTATATTCTGGATCCCATTCCTCTTCCTTCGGTCTCTTTTGAAAAGTGGTATTTGAGTTGTTTGGACCAGTATTTGTCCCAGCAAAAACTCCTCTGGCTCTTCCTCTGCCTCTAATTCGAAACTGATTAACATTAACAAAGTTGTTTAGTAACGCAATCAAAAGGTACTCAATTACATGCAAACTATAATTTTCCTGCAGTAACAAAAAACATATTCCCTAAGTTTTGCAAAGTCTCAATTTCATAGCCACTGAGGATGAAAAAGGATGGCCATTTTATATCACAGGCAAAAAAGTTCTGCCTACTGATAGGTAAGTAGGTTAGTAAGTAAGAAATGCCATCAACCTAACTGTTAGAATACTGCACTTATATGGCCTCAGCTAATTCTTTTTTAATGACCAGGTTGTTTTGTTTCCTTTTCCTAGTGAAAAGAGTTGCCTAATTCCTCTGAATTATCACAGGATCCCCAAGTGTTCCTCCACACCTGTCACAACATAAACAAAGAGCTTCTCTTTCCCACATGATCTAATCCCCAACTATATTCTCACTTAAAGTAGGAATCTGAGTCTAGAAATTGAAGAGGCAGTATTATGCAATCATTAAATTAATAACGGTAGCAACTTTATGGAGACATAGAAATAGTATGTGCTATGGAGACTTAAGAAAATTACATGGGGGCGGCTGCCGTGGCTCAGCAGGCAGAGCTCCGACCTGCCGTGCTGGAGGTCTGGAGTTCGATCCCTGGTGCCTCCTGCCCATATGCAAATTAAAAAAAAAAAAAGTATCACCTTTAAAAAAAAAAAAATTACATGGATTCTATGATTTATTTATATATATAAACAAGGACTTGAAGAAAATAAGCAAAAATAAAAACAGCTGCAATACTGAGACAAATTTTTTTTCAATCTTTTAAAATCTCTTTTCAAAAACTAAGTAATTAAGAAATGGCTCTTAATCAACTGAAAATAACTTCCCTTAATTCTTCAACAGAGGTCTTTTAAGGACAATGCATAGTTACTAATTCCAAAATCAAAAACAGTGTAGTATCTAGTGCCTCTCTATATAAAAATGGCATTTCCTAATGAAGCTGATAATTCAAACATCATTTCCTTTCTCAAGACTTGTTCTGACTTTAGGAATAGTGACTCACATAACAGACAGTATCTAAATCATGTATCTGACTAGCTCCCTTTCTTACATACAGTACTCTAAGGTAAAGACAGTTCCTTTACTTACAAAGGTTCCTCGTGGTCGGCTAACACCTGCAAAGCCTGAATATTCTTTTAGCTCATGGTGAGTTTTGAATTCTTCTTCTCTTTCTTTCTTACTTTCCTTTTCTTCTCGAGAACTGGGAGAAGAAGGTGATGCTGAAGAGGACGAAGATCGAGAATGATCTTGCTCTCTACTTTTATGTTTACTGCAAAACAGAGAAAACAAAAAACTATGTGCTATTTTTTAAAAGATAAAGACCTTGTTGACTCTTACAATAAAAAAAAATATTTTCCACGTATAAAGAACTATCCCTATTAAAATTATTACATAAGTAAAATAATTGGGTGTTAAACTTTGACACAGTCTGCTTCCATTCTCCTTCAATATCTGTTTTACACTGCTACTGAAAAACATGCTATGGCCACCCAGTTAGAGCTAGCATTCCGTAAAGTTCAAGAAAAAGGTTCAGTTCTTCAATAGACTTAAGCTTTTATTGAATTTGTTATTTAAAGGAAAGGAAAAGAAGAGTTGGAAAAAGAAAGATTGTTCTCAAGGCCAAGTTTCAAAAGGACTGCAGTTTGCATACCCTGGGTGAGAACAGCTGGTATGGTCTGGGCCTAACACCATTATAAAAATAAAAAGCATTTGACATTACAAATATGAGTCATAAAGAAACACAAGTAAATTCCACCATTTACCTAATGAATAGCAAGAAGAACAATCACTATAATAATATTTTGTACCCCTATTATTTATTTGGCTCTATGATGATCAAATATACATGATTCTAATACAACACCCGAAAAGGCCATACCTGCAGTAACTCTTACCACTGCTAACAGTATCCGTGGAAACATTACTTTGAAAGTCTAATGCACACTGCTAATTCATAAAATTACTCCTTCCTCCCCCCATCTCTCCCATGTTAAACCACTAGGTATCAGTTTAAAATTCTTGTACTCTGGGTGTTATGAGTTGAAAAAGTGCGGAATCAAGCATAACGAACCAAAGTTCTTACACAAACTGTTTCTAGAAATGCACTGCATTGAAGTCCAACCTCCTGATGTAGCCTGGATAATAGGACACATTAATTTGTCATTTTTTTTTTCAGTGTTAGCTTGCTATTCCAAAGTTTTTGTCCTCATCCACCATAAGCCGTGTAAAAGACAAATACATTTTTGCTGTAAAACAAATAATTTTAATTGTTTAAATTTAAACATTCGATTACATAGTCAAAATTGAAAGCAATTAAGCTGACAATTATTAAAGGCTAATTAGAAGCTAAATCCTAACTCAGGCAGTTTTAACAATTACCTGTCATCTTTGTAAGATTTGTATTCCTTGTAATCTTTTGGAGTTTTTTCCTGCTTTCTTGATCCACTGGATTCCCTGGAGCCCTTGGAATCCCCCCGTTCTTTACTTCTTTCTTTTCTACGTCGATCAATGTCATGTCGGAGATCAGCAGAATCGCACCTTAATTTTTTATCTCCCTATAAAAAGACATACATAAAATACAGATTTCAGGGGAGACATAAGATGAAAAATAATATATATATAGTTAAATTTTATGCCCGTTTCAAAACAGGCATTTTAGTATCAGAAAATGGTTCATAATATACTACTTCTATAACTTAGTCTTTTGTTAAAAAATGTACTTGACGTGTTTTCACTAAACATTTGTGCACTCAAAAGTAGTGGGACTGGGAAAGTTATCAAAAGCTAACTATCTTGAGAATCACACATGTTTCTGTTCAAAACAATGCATAATAAACGTCTTTACGATAATGATACAATTATTTACCCACTCAGCACATCCTCACCAATTATTATCCCTTCCCTTGTCCTTCCACAACCGGTTTATTTTCTTTTCTTTAAAGCTTTAAACAGCTGTACAATGATAGAGATAATAGTCTATAATCGTGATGTAGCCTTTCTGCTTATGAAGTTACAGGTCCCTAAACTAATGCGTCTCATTACTTAAGCCTCATTATCATCAAGCACTTCCCAAATAAGTAGAACAACCCAATAAAAGACACTTCCAGAGGATTCTGTAACTTCTGTAACATGCAAGTGGAATATAATCAATGAAACCAACTGAGGTTGAACAGGGGTAGAAACAAAGCCAGAAAGATATTATTCCCAATCCTGTACTCAGTATTTGGGCCATATACTGCCCTTTTTCAATTCAGGTATTGCAACGGACATTAGTTTAACTGGGTCACAATTCACCTCCTTCTTGTTCCATTGCTTTTTCAAATACTATATAATTTAGGAAGATGGAAAGAGGCATCTAGGAATGAAGAAAAATCATACATCAGTAAGATGCTAAGCAATGTGGACATCCTTGCTAGTATTCAACAATATAAGAAGTATTTTACTTTGGGAGCTCTAGCTATAATACTCGTAAGAGTGCATAAAATTGAAAGTATATACCTCCAAATGATATCTATCAACTACTCATCTATTTGCTCCCAAGGTAACAAAGAAAAAAGCTAATCAAGAGCAAAAAAATTCCCATCCAAACAGGTATCATCAAGCCCACAAGCAATGTAATAATATAAGGGAAAGTATTTTGTAAGCTGCAAATTATTATACATGTTAATTACATTATTAACAAACATACATTTTTTATTCAGAAATCAAGATGAAGGATAAAAAGGAGGAGTTAATTCTCCTGCCCATGCTATAGTCATCATTCTTGTCTCTCCTTCCAGATCAAAATCTGGTCTGAATAATGAGAGAAGGAGAGGTGCAAGAAACTCACGATCAGAGAACAAGGATAGAAGAAATTGGAAAAAAACAAAAGTAACAGACATTCAATCCAAGGATATTACTGAAAGCCAAAAAATGTGTTCACTTCTCACAATTCTTGTAAGGTTCTAGATTCCATATCTAATTGATTAATAAACCCTATTAAATGACCGTACTATTAATAGCTTCTAGTGTTAAAAACGCCAAGTGTTTTACATAATAGCCTGTATTCAACAAATCTGCAAAACAGATATTTCTGTTCTCAATTTTCTGATTAGAAAACCAAGATTCAAGAAGTTAAAATTATCTTCCAATTATATAAACAATACTTAGTAACGGCTGCAACTGGAAGCAAGGAGTACTTCCAGGTCCCCTAGTTTAATGAAGCACAGTTGCTCTCTTTCTACTTTTCCCCCACATTTCTACTATTATAGACTCTTCACTGTCTCCCTAGAAAAGGAGTCTAGAAAATATCTACTTAATAGAATCAGTGTATGAGAGTTCACTTTAACCATTGAATTCCATTCTCTCCAACTCTTCCCTCCCCCCATCATTCACAGGCTCCATTCTCAGGTCTGAAGGCTTTCTTCTCCTGCCCAAGGCCACTTATATTCCAATAGTGACAAATAGCTTTTGTTCCAATGTTCATTTGTAAGTAAGCTGTTAGAACCCAGAGTGCTTTTTTCTCAGTCAAGATGAAAAAATGCCAGTAACACGGGGATTACTACCGTTTGTTAAAGAACCTAGAGATATATTAGGCATACAATCAAGTAACATTAATCCTCGCTCATTGTGTTTCACCTCAAAACTTCATAGAAACCTTAATATAATTTGTTATCTTTGCTATTACCATACCTCTTCCTTTTATCTAGCCACTACTTCTTTACCCTTTTCTCAACACTAACTTCCTCCTTTTCCTACATTTTCAAAAAGTACTCTTAATTAACTTCTTCTAAGAAGGAATTCTAACTATAGACTGCCACATAAACATAATGCATTTATAAATAAAAATAGATGATACAACAGTTTGACTTGATAAACTATTACAATTACTTTAACTAAGCTGAACGTATAAAGTGAAAGAAAAAAATGTGCATTCCAAAACATACCTTTTGATTTTCTTCTTTAAAAACCCTCTCTTCTCCTGCTAAACGGGTATGCTTCCTCAGGGCACTTGGAGAGATGTCAATTCTCCTAAATGTAAAAAAAATGTTCATCTGTGGTCACATTAACTTCACGATTCCAAAAATACACAGCATATTCATTTTTGTACTATATTAAACCTCTACTAGGCAGTTATTTCTCTCCCAACAGATTAATACTTTAACATAGTCAGACTACTAACCTAACTCCTACCAGACAATGAGGAAAATAAAAGTATATCCATTAAGAATTAAAATGCCAGATGAATACGCATATAAAAGGAAGCTAGTAGGGCACTGCAATGGTGGCTCAGTGACAGAATTCTCGCCTGCCATGCCAAAGACCCGGATTCCATTTCCGGTGCCTGCCCATGCAAAAAAAAGAAAAGAAAAGAAGAAGCCAGACTTCTGGAAACATCAAAACTTATTTTAATCATCTAAAATGGGAATATATCTTCATGTTCTGGTTACACTGAGTATTATCATTAAGTATCAATCATCATCTAATTAAAATACATCAATATTCTCATTGAGCACATATACACAGTACTGCCTAGTCATCAGTAGATTTCAAACATTTTTACAAATTCAGTGGATCTTTGTTCTTTTTTCCTGTGCCCTCCCTTCCCTCTTTAAGCCAGTATCAGTTTTAACTTTCCAGGGTTTCTCTGTCACCAAAACCACCTCTTCATCCAATCTTTTCACCTGCTGTAGGGTGGGAAAGAGCTATCATTTCTTAAGCATACACTATGTGCCAAGCACCCGTTTAGATACAGTATGCCGCAACTACTCTGCAAAGTGGGGATTATGCTGAATTCGTAGATAAAAAAGATAACGCGCTGCCATGCCGGAGACCTGGGTTCAATTCCCGGAACCTGCACATACTAAAAAAAAATAAAAATAAAAGCTAATGTACAGAGACTAAATAACATGCTATTCACGCCACAATGAGTGCCACATCTTGGCAGATATGAACACAACTGTCCAATTTCAACATTTTCATGAAATATAGCTCTACCTCTCACCAAGCACTATTTTACAAAAAAAACTTTCTGGAAGTAAATTCAAATTCAGGGGTTATTCTATCCCAAAATGAACTGATAACTATGGAATTCCATAGTGTAGAGTGATGAGTTCAGTTCTAAAAAACATTTTAAACCAAATTAACTGAAAATATAAAAACAGTGTTACCAGATCTACTAATAAGATATATATTTATCCAAGGTCTAAACCAGAAATAAAACCAGAGTTTCAATGTATCACGATATGGCAGCATACTCCCAGTAAGTCAATGATCCACCAAAACAAGCATGCACATACCTGTGGATCTCAGGGCTCTTTTGCCGGGCACTATGCTCTTCAGTGGCTTTCTGATATGAAGTGAACCTCTCGTTTAGGGTCATTCCAGCTGATTTGAAGTATTGCTCTGTTGATTTAGGAGAAATACTGTCCAGTTAGTTATCTCTATTTTAAGATGGATTTTCACTTGTGACAGAAGGCATGTAGCAGGTAAAAAGAAAATAAAAATACTCAAGAAACCTAGCAGAAGAGAATCCAGTGTTATGAAAAACCCCTACCCATACTCCTTATCTTCTTGTACCTCAACAGGTAGTACTAGCAAAACAACACTGCAAAGTTCCTCACAAGTCCCTGTAATACTAAATATAATCCAAGCACAACAAATAGATTAAATCAAGAGTCTCTAATCCCATTTCACTAATGTACTACTTCCTCAAACAAAAAGGGAACAATATATAGATCTCCTTAAACCTCATCAAAATGAACCAATAGTTACTGCGAGTCATCATTTGCAAAAAAAACAAAAAATACTGAAATAATTACAAAAGTGGTGTGAGTAAACTAATAAAATCATTTCATCAAGAGCTATGTTGACATAATCAACAATGAATTTAAGAAAAAACTGATTACCGCTATTTCAATTGAAAAAATATTACTTTAAAGTCAATTAACATTAATTATTCCAAAACATCTGGCATCTTGGCAAACCTGACAGCACATTTTATACTTTTGTCTTGCCTTCCTTTAAACAGTTTCAAAATTAGTAATACTGATTAGTTTTTAAACCAGTTTAAGAGTTATGCCGTAAATGTAAAGAAAGACGTATAAAGTCATGAACTATGAAATGTTACATCATGAAGGAAGCTATCTGCTTAACAGGTCAACATACATCTGTGTCAACTTACCGCCCAATATCCAGCACATGTCTCATAACCAATCATTAAAACTTGAAACGGCCACTACAAGGGTAGTGCCTCAATCATAATTCCATGAAACCCAGGAATTTGAGCTAGCAACTCAGTTTTTATGCCATTTTTGCCAGGAAGACAGAAGATTCAACTTTGCCTGTATCTTTCAACAGCTATTTTACTTTGAAACATGGATTTTGCCATTTCAAAACATATTCCAGGACCTAGTTACAATGAAAAAGAAAACATCACTGGGCATTTTCAGCTCTATATAAAGTAAGAGCTGTTTAGTTCGGTTGCACAATACCAATAATGAAACATATCTACAGTTCTTTTAAAAAAGGAAAAAAGAAAAGGAAAAAGGGAAAATTTTATCAAAACTTGATCTCAAAATCCAGCAACAAATTGTAAAATGAGGAGACAGGTCAAAAAAAGGTGAAAAAGGAAAAAATATTAATGTTTCATGTTTTAAGTACCACAGAATTATGGTCATAAACTGGTTCTCATATCTAGGTACTAGGCCAAATAGCAAAACTCTCTCACATTACCATGTTCAAATAATTAGTCATAGAAATTCATTTTCCTACTCACTGTTGTGAAAATATCAAGTGCATAAAGAATTGCTGACGACAAGTTTCTGCTATCATCATAAGTTACTCACATGTCAAAAGACAAACTTAAAAAAAAAAAGTTTTAAAACCAATAGCCAAGGAGGTTCCTGGAAAAGAATCTACTTGACAGTAAGCTGCCTTTTAAACACAAAAACAAAACAAAAACAAAACTTGACATAAGTGCCCAAAAAGTCATACCCCTAATACCTTCGAAAATTATTAGTAACTTTGAAATTAGAATTACATATTGGTGAACATAGAAAGCCGTTAATTTAATTGTAGTGAATATCCCTATCTTTAAGGATCTAAAGTTGCACTGTTAGCAATCATAATTACGTTAAATTATACCCTAATCAGACACTATCATCTAATCACTAATTATCTAATATAGTTTTGTTTTGCAACATTTCCCCCCTTTAAAAATCCTGGTAAATTTTAAAAGAACGTGTATAAATATCTTGGTTTATTTATATTCAAAAAAGTTAAGTAATATAACAAATTAAGCAGCACAAAAACAAAATGGGAGATTAACACTGTTTCCACTGGTTTCAAGCTGCTTTAGAAGTTGAAATGAAATTTTTAGTAAATAATATCCAGTAACAATACCTTCTCACTTTACTAATCTGTGCAAAAAGTACGTTAACACAGGTCATAAGCATGCAATAAATGATAATCTGTAATATTCTGTACTTCAGATGCAGTATAAATTGGATACAGTCAATAATGACATTTCAAAAAGACTTTCAGCATTAACAAATCTACCTGATGTTTCATCATGGTATCGATTTTTAGGGTGTATTTTAACTAGCATTTCAACTGCCTTTTATTCAATACCTTTTAGAGTTTCAATGCTAAGCAAGACCAAATTTTTAATGGTAGTGATGTCGACATGCTAGCCCTGGAACACATTAATTATGAAGCACAGCAATTAGTTTTTATCAAGTCTTTTTTTTTTTTTTTTACCTGCAGGAGAAATTCAACAGACAGTACTAAACATACCTTTAACATGATGAACCAAGGACACAATGTGTTGAATAAATGACTCTGAAGTGCTTTTGCTGGCCTGTGGCAACTTAATGTGGTCAAAGATGGATCGGAATTCTTGCTCCTTCTTGACAGAATGGACTAGTGTGCTAGCAAGTAGCCTGTCTTTAGTCAAGGAAGCAGGTCTGCAAGATATCAATAAAAACACACAAACAAAACATGCAATAGTTTGAATATCAAACTGGTAAATGTGTTCATAACTGGAATGTTAACAAATCACCCACACATTATCCACCAGGCAACCAGGGAATTACCTGTTGGAATCATCAAGAGGAACAGGTGCCATTTTGAGTTTGACTTCAGGACGATGAGAATCACTGGCTATCATTTTGATCCTAAGTGGGCTCTCCTCTCGGAAGGTTGACTTTTCTCGGGCATCCAGATTCTTGTGTAGAGGGGGACTGTAATCAAAGAGGTCTTTGAGCTTTTCAGACTTTACCTGCTCAGGTGACTGAGTTTCTTTCTTTACTGTTATTCTCTCAGAATTTTTGTCGTCTTCCTTGTGCTTATCTTTTGTAGTACTAGGCCTTTCCACTACGTATCCAGTCTCTTTAAGTTTATAATTTTTTTCTTCTCTAAATCCATCACTTTCTCTATTGCCTTTCAGTGAAACTTTAGACTTGTACTTGGGTCCTTCCTCCTCAGCATTCCGGTGAGATGTAGTAGCAAAATTTTTACCCTGATCTGCGAGAACTGACTTCCTGAACTGTCTATAATCCTCTGTCTCCTCTGTGTCATCCCCTTCTGAATCAAACTTTTGTTTTCCAGACTCTTTATCACTGAAGTAATCTAGAGCTTCCTGATCTTCCCATTCACCCTCTGTCCTCCCTTTTTCTGATCCTTTCTCCTTTGGGGCCTCTTTATCCCTGGTATTACCCCTATCAAGCAGGAATACTCTAGACTCTTCATCTGTGAACCTGTGAATAAGCAAAGAAGAGGACGGTAACTCTGGATTGCATTCATTGTAGATCACTTGAATACTTAAATGTGTAGCTCAATACCACAGGGCCAGCAAATAAAAGAAAACCTCCTATTGAAAAGTGTTTAAGACTCTACTTTTAAAAATCATTAAAAGCATACATGTAACATACCTAGATACTGACAATGAAAATTAATTTACATATCAAGACTTTCTGAAATTTATAAAGGATAACCATCCTCAAAAACCTTCCCATCTAGTTACAGCCCAAAATTCTGCACCAACAAATTCAAATTTTTAGAGATCCTACAACTTACAGCATGGCCTAAGTTTAATTCTTGAGCTTAAAAAAAACACTAATAGGAAATACACATATCAAAATTTTTCTTAAACTAAAAACTTCAGGCTATTTCATTACTATATTAATGCATACAAAAGTGGACTTCAATACAGCTGATAATAGTAAGTATCTAATACTTTCACAAAACAGTTCAGGACTTACATACACTTTCCTCTGGAAAATAATTTCTAGCAATATTAAGTAAAAGTTAAGTATTGGTTCATGTTAAAATTAATTCTAGGTTGTAAAGTACAATATCATAAATAGCATACCTTCTCTACACTCACTCATAAAGCAACTACACTACATTAAGAATCAATTCTCATTATTTTTAGGAACTCTTTACAACACCTAAAATAGGAGTTTAAACAAAGTAAGTCCTTTAAAGGCCATAGTTAGAGTTACATGAGAAATACTCATTATCTTTTTTAAACAGGCAGAATTTATTAAAAATTGATTGCTGGACTTTTTATAACACCACACAAATAAGACCATATAACCGCACTATTATGTGATTCACATCTAGTGGTGGAGAGCAAGTAAGTTTTTAATGCTCTAATGTAAAATTAACCTCTACCAACAGTTTTCATAGTTTTAACACATATTAACCATTAGTTAATTACGCTTTATATGACTCAATTTCTCATTTATATTTTAAATTCTAGACTGAAAATGCTTAAAATTAAAAGGAGGAATATAAATTAATCTTAAAACACTTACTTTCCAAGTCTGCCAGTTGTGAATAAAAAAAAAGATTGGAATTATCTTACTAAAAAGGAACCCATGAGTAAAAACCACCACCTTAAATATATCACACAATGCAATTTAAAGTCTTATACATCCAAATATAATTTAAAGATTCTAAATTTAGTGTTATAATCTAAATTATCTACTTCAGTTACCTTTTTAAGAACTTTCCAGTCTTTGCAGTTTCCTGATCTCCACCATCAGGATAAAATGAGGACCGCCCCCTAGTATCATCTCTTGAAGCATTCTGTGGTGTGATTGTCTTTGCAGGGCTTCTTCGCGAAGGGATGTGATGAATTGGACTATTCTGAGAAGGACTGTATCGACTAGACCCATTTCCTACAGAACCAGACCCAGACCTCTCAGGACTATGCTGAATGGAATGTGAATGCTGGGAGGGGGTATTTTTTGCAGAGTGGACTGTACTGAGCATGGGGGCATCAGAGCAAGATGAACTCTGACTAGGTGGTGTGGCAATAGGTGAAGGACTATGGGGTGACCGGGGACTATTATCATAAGCTGAAAGGCCAGGCCAAATATCACCAGATGTGGCTGATTTATTAAACTCATCAATAGATTCAGATGGATCATTTTCAAACGTATCTTTTGGTTCCTCCTGTGATTTATTTTTCAAAGGACTCTCTTCTTGGGGTTCCCCTTCAGCTTTTTTGGTCTGTTTTTCCTGAGACCCTCGTCTTTTAGAGACAGGTGATTTGCTATATGGGGACGAAGAACGAGAAGAGGAGGATCTTGGAGACCTAGAAGATCTATATGAGCGGCGAGACCTGCTTCGGGATCTCTGAGAAGAAACAGATCTTCTTTTGGGACTCCTGGAGCGTGAACGACCTCGCCTAGGACTCCTAGAGTGTCTTCGATTCCAGACAGGTCTGTAACCACCTCGATGATATCTACCTCCTCCTCCTTGATAATACCCTCTGCCCCTTCCTCTGTACCCATAAGGACGTCTCATTCCTCTATTATTTCTGTAATCTCGACGATAATCTCTAGAATAAATACGATCTCTACTACGAGATCTTGAATATGTCCTGGAACGAGACCTAGAACTAAAAACGAAATAAATATCAATGCAAGCAAAATAAGTTATTTCATCCTACCATACTAAACCCTTCTGGTTTAATGTAAACAAACAGTCAAAACTAAAAATGTACATTTAAAAATCCCTCACATATACAAAAGGAAAGTTTATTGCTCCCAATCAAAAAAAAGACTCACTTCTAAGATAATTAGTAAGAGAGTAAATTAAAGGCTTTATGAGTGAAGGCAGAGAAAGAGGAAAAAAAAATGAACAGATCCAACAGGATATATTAGCTAATTACAGTATCTCTATGGCAAGCACTTAAAGTGATAGTGTAAAAGAACATTTAATGACATGGAAGAATATTCATGTTTTATTAAATGGGGAAAAAAGGTTAAAAAACACTATGCTCAGTAAAATACCATTGGTTAAATACACAGTTAAAGTACGCCTAGAAAAAGTACACCAAAAAGCAGAAACTAGTGTTAATTCTTAATAGGATTATAGTCACTTTTACTGTTATCTTCTGTACTATGTACATATTACTATTTGAAGTAAAATAACCCAAATTAATCATCTTTACACACACATACACAGAATTGTTGAAACCTCAGAGTCAGAAAACAAGAATAAGAAACTATGTAACAAAATCCAGATATTGTTTACTGTCTAAAATTTCTTAGATCCTCCAATTCCATCCCTTAATTCATGGCTAAAAGCAAAGAAGCCCACCATATATTAAAAGGGTATAAAAATGTGAGATCTGGAGTCAAACTAATTGGATTCAAATCCAAGGTCTGCTATTTACTAGCTTGCAACTTGAGCAATTTTCAATTTCTCCAACTCTAAAATGAAGAGAATAATGATCCATTTCACAGGTTTCTTTGAAATAAAATAATAATAAACGGGTTAAACACTATGTCTTATATAGTAGGTACTCAAACATTAGCTGGTAGGATTACCATTACTAGAATAATTAAAAGCACATTAAGTCACCTGTATCTCTTCTTTCTAGAGTGTGATCTTGATCTTGATCGAGAAGTAGACTGTGATCTAGACTTTGATCTTGAAGAATGTGATCTAGAATTGGAGCGACCCATTTCTTTACTCCTGGTTAAACAAGAATTAAAAAATGGTTAAAATCACAAAATAAGTGAAGTAACTTCATATGGTTTAACTGATTTTCAGATAAAAATTAAATTGTACAAAACAGTTTCTTTCTCAAAAGATATTTACTCATCATTATCATTCTTTTCAAATACTTATTTAGAAGACAATCAATTATCCCTGACTACAATTGTATTTTCACCTGCATAACGAGTACTGTATTTGGAAGACACAACAGAAGATTTCTATAAACTGCCCCACCTATGTGCCTCAATCCAAAAAGGCAGCAGCTGCAGAAGCCAGAAAGAGCAATGATAGCAGACTGCAGCAGCAGCAGCATGGTAGGTGTTATTCCATGCCCAATACAAATGCCTACCTCTCCTGTAAAAAAGATAAATAATAGCAGAGTTTTACAGACAAGGAACCTGAAACAGAGAAAACACAAGTGGCATATGCTAAAGAAAAATAAACGTACCAGGCTGTTACGGTAAGTGTTTTACGGCCTTGAAACGGGACTAAAGTGACCACTCCATGTATGCAATACTGCCTGGAGTGGGGTTCAACAGTCCCTTGGGAGAATAAAGGTCACTAAGGCTCTGAACAGCTGGAACCCAATGCTCTCTTATACAGGAACATGACTCTGCCCTCAGCAGTCATGACTGCAGAAGAAAAATGGAGTCATATGACAATGCCTAGGTCACCCTGTAGCATTTTGTAAGGTGAAAAGGCATAAAAGGTAAAGAAATTGAAGAGATTACTGCATGAAAGAGATAATAGAACTATAAGAAAATGAAAACCTGGGCACTAGTCTAGTAACTGTTCAAAACACTCCATAGTATATAATGTCATCCATAATTAAACCTCCCTGGTTACAGAAATCAATAATGGACAGGACTAATCTGTTTATAAGAACTACTTTTTACATAGTTAGAAGTATTCCAAACATATTCTCCAAACTTTTCAATGATTCACAAGACTATATAGTCTTAACCTCCCAAATTAATTTTTGCTACATATGTAACTATTTTCAAATTTGCCACAACATTACTACCCAAAAGTAGTTTCCCTAAAAATCATCTTACTAAATTTCTAATGGTTTACAAATCCCGTATATTTAAACCATTTCTCCTACTATCAAGTATTTTTAAAGGCACTTATTTTATATACCTAGACTTGCTCAGTATTATGAAACAGAACTTGGAAGTACTTAGATGAGTTGAGTTATAGGAGAAGCAATGAAAATGTCTTCATACTTCCTCACCAAAGAACATAAATGACAAATTCAACAGGTTTCAGATAAATGTTTTTTTTTAATGTCCTCTAACAGACAAACTGTGACCTTTGTTTTCTACTCTCACTCTTCTTCTCAAACCCATGTTAGCAAGAAATACAAAAAAACAGGTATAGGTTCAGGGTTCAAAATATGCGGAATTAAGAATTCCACACAATGGGACATACCCCATCTTGGGTGGTAGCATTGGATTACTTGATTTCCATGAAGAAGTGTCTATACCCATTCAAGGTGGGGTTACTTACTGGAGCCCTTTTAGAGTAACTATTTTGGAAAAAGCTTTACAGTCATCAGAAACAACAGAGTCAACAGAATGGAAATGCCCCTGTGGAATCCACTGAAGATTCTTTGAGAGAAAGCTAGCACCCATTATCATGTTACCTTTCCAGCTGAGAGAAACCCTAACATCACTGGCATTCTTGTACCAAGGTATCTTTCCCTGGATGCTTTACTTTGGACATTTTCATAGCCTTAGAACTGTAAACTTGCAGCTTAATAAATTCCTCCTTTGTAAAACCCAAAAAAAAACAAAAAAAAAAGAATTCCACACAATATATGAATTTAGCATCAATACAGGGAGATTTAGCATCAATACAGGGAGATTTAGCATCTGGCAGAACACAAAACAACTTTGGTTTAGCAAACTTCATTGACAATACAATGAAATTGGTAAATACCACATTCCCAGTCTGTAAAACAGAAAATCTGGACCACTGGGAAATGAGACACTTTAAGTGCTGTTTGATTTCAAAATACTGTCCCTCCCACACTCTACAAAACACACATTTGTACTTTTCATTCATTATACTGTGATTTATTTCAAGAACTTGATTTTTTCCAACTCCAAGACAGACACACTATAAGAAATTAAAAACCCAGGCTGCAAATGATTTGAGACCCAGCAATGTGGAAAAACTATTTTCACTGTAATTAACCAGGAAGTAAAAGAAACCCTTGCAAGTTAAGAGTTAAGGAGTTTAGTATGCATTTAACTATATGGCTAGAATCTTCGTCTTTGGTCTTGAGTCTTGTTCATGGTAAGTTCTGATAGGCGATTTGGGAATTTTCTAGTTTTTTTCAGTCCAGAAAATCTTGGTTTGGATGAAATAAAAATAAAAGATTTTAACAGATTTTTGGTTAGGATAACAAACTCCTCTTAAGATTGCAGGGCACCCAAGCAGGTACTTTTGGCAACACTGCCTGAGTAATAACTACAAACCATTCATCAGACTGAAAACTTGAACACTGCCTTTTGTCTTTTTTTGTTCACTTAGATATCCCATATGCACATTTTACTATATGAGCAAAACAGGTATTCAAAAACTGTTGAATGAATTACTTCCCAAGAACCTGGATTTTTTTTAAGCAGGAAGTATGTTCTAAGTCTGCATGTATAGAAGTAGGAAAAAGCACACAGAGAACAAGATGCAGAAAAAATGAGACTCTTTCCTGAAACTAAATTTTAAAACCTGGCTTACTTCACACAGTCCACCAAAACAATACAAAACAAAAAAACATTCAGACCACATCATTTTTAGTCATTCAATCTGAATCATCAGTTCAGTAATCACATTTTTTCAAAAGGCCAAAGAAGAAAACAAGAAAAATGAATGCTACTTACCTTGGGCTTTACGGAGAACCAAGCAGTCAAGTGAGGTCTTTCAAATACTGTAAAATTCTTTCTGAAGACAATGTTCTGAGAAATTAAACTCTAAATTCAAATTCCTAGCAAAGATAAAAAAAAAAAGTTTGATTTATGGTAAATTAAATATCCACCGTTTACAAAGCATCATAATGGGGACTGCAATAAACTTTAATAAAGGCACTTATGATTCGCAGGAAGGGGGAAGTGATATAGGAGACAGTAAACTTTTAACTATAAAAGCTTGAACTCAACCTTTAAATAAAAAATCATAAGATGAACAGCACCTTAACTTTTATTTAAAAGTTGAATTCTAATTTTAGCAAGTTGGACTTTAGAAAACAAAAAATATGGTGTCACTATCAGAAAATTCCAAAGTGACAAACATGCCAGCCATCTCGTATATCAAAGCACATGAAGTATTTTTGTAGTTAGTTCTCATATGGTTTTAATTTATAACTTTATTTTAATACTCTGCTACTTATTCTCTTGGCATTTCCCTTCATACAGTTTAGTTTCATTTGAAACTGATTTTTTTAATTCAGAAAACAGTGATCACATTAAACTCTGTTTAAACTTTGATACCTACACAAGCATTCAAATGAAACATTTATTGGAAGCCAATACTTATCCAAGACAAATTTACCATTACTGAGCAAATTTCAATTTTGTATAATATTAAATAATTATCAATATTGTAAAGATTAGCCTTGTGAATAATGTTCAGTAATAATTATGTGCAAAGAAGAGTCAAAAGTCTTCAGAGAAGAAACCAAACTAAACAAATGCAAGACTGATAATACGCCTACATTCAAGGAACTTATAAACCACCTGAATGAAAAAATATAAATTCATATGAAAACCTGTAAATTGTATAAAGTAACCAAATTTTAAAAATGCTGTAAGACTGAAAATGCAAAGTAGAAGAAATGACAAGATTTAAAGATGGTGTCCCCTAAATACCAATGATCCCATATGCAGGGACGATTTAAATAAAAGATAGGAGTTCAAGCTAGGGTGGAGGACTAGGGACTTGGTAATTAAAGGAAGCATACTATAACCAAAAAATAGGGAAAACAAAAAGTCAGGTAGTCTTGGGTACAGAAACCAAATGAATTCTAAAAAAAGTACTTGTTTAGTTTTTTTTACATGGGCAGGCACTGGAAATCGAACCCAGGTCTCCGGTGTGGCAGGCAAGAATTCTGCCACTTAGCCACCGTCACACCACCCACTTGCTTAGATTTAACATTTAAAAATATCAAAATCCTGACGTCAACAGAGAAACACTCTAATTGATGAGTCGTGAGCTCCATGCACACCTACAAATCCACTACTACTGATTTTCTGCTGGCAGTGGTACAAGGCTCACTTTAGCTAGCAGCTCCCCACTCCCCAAATAATTCTAAAAGGTTAGTTTTGTTTTCTACATACCCAGAGAAGAACCAACTACCAGGGCCCTCTTTGTTCTGAGTCAAAATTTTACGAAGTTCCAAGAAAACATATACTAGAAATAGAAAACTAATGGAGGAAGGGCTGTAGGCACTTAGATTAGTGTATATATATACTTGTTCACCAGCTATAAATATATTCTATTGTCCTCACCAAGAACACAAATGATCATACGTGATGTGACATGCAACAGTCATTATGAGAGACTGTGACTGGCTCAGCTAATTAAAAAACAAAACTGGCAAGCTATGTACAAAAAACACTGGGCTACCCTGGCACCGTGGGCTCAATGAGGCCATCCTGACCAAAAGGGGGGAAAGAAGTGTAATAAATAAGTTAATCAGAGAGAGTTCAAATAGAATCAAGAGGCTACTCTGGAGGTCACTCTTACACAAGCTGCAGTTAGACAGTGCTATGTATCACAGCTTGCCAAACTCCAACCAAAACCATTCCTGCAAATCCTAAAGAACACCTATTTCTTTTAATCTCCAATATCTTGGAGCAGCTAGACGTAAAAAACTAAAATTGTAGAATTGTACTCATACCAAATTCTGAAATCTGTTCTATAACCGACTGTTGCAATGTGCTTTGAAATTGTTTTATATATATGTTATTTTTAACAAAAAAAAGAAGAAAAATGACTGTGATGATAAATACACAGCTATATGATGATACTGTGAACCACTGATTGTACACTTTGGATGATTACATGGTATGTGAATATGTATCAACAAAAAAACAAAACAAAACAATGCAAAAAAATAAATACTGGGATAGGTGTTTTGGGAAGCATGGCTATGTAAGAGGTCCCTGCCCTCCAAAAACAGAGGACCAGAGATCAGCAACAAATCATATAAACATCTAAATACCAAACACGTGCCAGAACTACGCTTGGTATCTTCTCATGAGCTATATATTAACCTATCTCTCAAATAAAGAACTCTCTAAGTACTGAGAATTCACATAAGTTTAATAAGTGCTTATTATATGCCAGGCACTATTATTCTAGTGTTGGAAATAGAGCATTTAAATGAAAAATAAACTCCCTTCTATCATGAAGTTTATATCCCAATAAGGAGAGAGAAAACAAACAAAAAAATAACTAATAGTGACAAGTACCACAACTGGAGAAAGGGAAAAACCCACAAGGTGTTAGGAAGAGGTAGAGACTATTTAGGTGGGTCCTTGGGCCGTCTTTAAGGGGGTAATATTTATTTACGCTAAGGATAAGGGTACACACAAAGATCCAAGGAAGGTAGGTTATTCTAGGCAGAAAATACAAACAACTAATTCAGAAGAGTAAGACCAGCAAGGTTGAGGCAATGTGAGCAGGGAAATGAGGGTAGGAGACAAGGTGAAAGAGGTAGGAATGGACCCATCCAGGAGAGCGAGTTAGAAGTCCAGACTATTCTAAGAAGAAGCACCTGTAGGGTTTGATTTACATTTTAAGAAGAAGACTGTTCTGTTGAAGATTGACAACATGCAAAAAAGAGGACAGCAGGAAAACAAATTAGAATGTTGAAGCTAAATAAATGGTTGCGTGGATAAGGCAGGAGGCAACAAAGATAAAAAAAAAGAGGTAAATCCAGGATCCGGTTTGGAAGTGCAGTCAACAGGACTTGCTCATAGATTGTTGGAGATGTGAGCAGAGGGAGTGAGGGAAAAAAATTAAGGATGCCTTCTGAGTTTTGAGCTCAAGCATCTATCTGACTGCATAGTGATCAACGCTCTACTGAGTTGGAGAAGCCTAGGTAAAGGGAGAATTTGGAGAAGAAAAGAAATGTGTTTGAGCCATTCATGGTCAGAGGGTAGATAAATGTTTAAACCAAAACTTGACTGTAGTCTCCTCACTCCAACTCCCGTACTCTCTACAAAACCCTAACAGGTGCCTGATGTGACCAAAACTCAAACACAGAATTCAAAATACCAAATAATCTTCCCTTTATTACAATCAAAATGACTAACAGAGTCTACCTGTAAATAAAGAAGGAATAAATCATGTCATGCATCATTATCCAAGTGATTCACCAACCACTAAGGAGTACAAGATGATAAACAGATAAATTTCTTAAATATCTTAACATATGCTATGTCTCATGGCAAAATAATAACCAACAGAAAGAGCACAAGTGTTACTAAGGGCAAAGAAAACTGCACTTAACAAAATACCCAAAATGAAACCTCAAAGATCTTTCAGACTACCATTTCACAAATATTTAACAGATTCAGGGAGTTTGGGCTCCAGATTTTTGAGACCAAATTACTGCCATTTTGAACATTAATAATCCTTAAATAATATCCTGTGACTATTACTCCAACTCCAGTAGGCTAAGTTCACCTCCTGGCTCAACCATTAATTAACTGTCCAACACTGGACAAGTTACAATAACCTCTTTCAGCTTCATTTTCTTAGGTTAATATAAAGTTAATACTACTTACCTCACAGGTTTAAGGTTAAATGAACTAATGAATGTAAACAGCTTAGCCTGATGTTTGGCACATAATATGCACTCAATAATTGTTAGGTATCACTGGTAACCCTGGTTTGTGACAGTCCTTTAGCAGGTCATCCATTAAGTTTTACTCCAAATGATTCTTTTATGTCAGATTACTCTTATTATATCTGATATAGCATTTATTAGCATTACACAACAGACCTTCAAGGTATCTGGAATTTCGTTTTAAAATACTCCAGGAAAAAGGCAATTAAAATTAAACAAAATTGAGGTGTGATGCCCCGATAAATTCCAGAGTGATGTGAACAGTGAATAAAAAAGTATTTGCAAAGTCCCCTTGGGGGAATGGTGAGAAAGGGAGAAAATTCAACTTCCCCATGTGGAGAATTCCTGATATTCTCTCACAAGCAGTGGGAACAACCAAAGAAAGAAATAGGCTGAGCCACCAATCTTGGGGTTTGTTCATATGAAACTTATTCCTGTAAAGGACAGTCTAAGCCTACTTAAAATTTGGCCTAGGAGTCACTCCCAGAGAACCTCTTTTGTTGCTCAGATGTGGCTTCTCACTCTCAGCCAATAAGACAAACAAACTCACTGTCCTCCCTCCTCTCTACATGAGACATACTCCCAGGGGTGTAAATCTCCCTGGCAACGTGGAACCTAAATCCTAGAATCAGCTGGGACTCCGCATCAAGGGATTGAGAAAACCTTCTCACCCAAAAGGGGGAAGAGAGAAATGAGACAAAATAAAGTGTCAATGGCTGAGAGATTCCAAACAGAGTCAACAGGTTATCCTGGAGGTTATTCTTCCGCATTATACCGATAACACCTTTTTAGTTAAGGTGTAATGGAGAGGCTGGAGGGAATTGCCTGAAAATGTAGACCTGTGTTCCAGTAGTCATGTTTCTTGAAGATGATTGTATAATGATACAGTTTTCGCAATATGACTGTGTGATTGTGAAAACCTTGTGTCTGATGCTCCTTTTATCTACAGTATGGACAGATGAGTAAAACATATGGGTTAAAAATGAATAAATAAAAAGGGGAACAAATGTTAAATTTAGTAGATTGAAATGCTAGTGATCAATGAAAGGGAGTGGTAAGGGGTATAGAAAAAAATGGAAACAAAGGCTAAAATATATTGGGTAGATGGAAATACTAGTAGTCAATGAGAGGGAGGGGTAGGGGGTATGGTGTGTATGAGTTTTTTTCTTTTTACTTTTTTTCTGAATTGATGCAAATGTTCTAAGAAACAATCATGGTGATGAATATACAACTATGTGATGATATTGTGAATTACTGATTATATACCAATAATGGAAGTATCATATGGTAAGAATGTTCATGTCTGTACATTTGTTATGTTTAAAAAAATTTAAAAATAAGATTAAACAAAATTGGAAAATTGATCATTACTAATCCTAAATGATGGGAAAACAGTTCTCTGAAACTGTCCATAATTAAAAGTTAAAAAAAAAAAAAAGTACTAGTCACAAATTTCTGCTTCTCAATCCAGATTGTTGTCACTCTGCTAAAAGGAACAATGAACACAGATGAAAACATCATTGTTCCCTGGTTGACTACAGATGGCCTAGCGAGTGCTGCCATTCTTTGGAGAAGACAGCTCATTCATGGGGGAAAGCTAGGTGCCAGTTAGGGTTCTCATGGCAAGTAAGAAAAACTGACTCCGAAAACTTAATCAGAAAAGGCAAGTTACTGGAAGGATCAGGCATGGTTTACTAAATCAAAAGAGTCGCTGTGGAATCCAGCTGCAACATACAGGAACTAGGAGTGCGACAGGACTGTAACAAAAGCTAGTCTACAATTTAAATAGACCAGCTCCATATTTTTTCCCTCACTTTACTAAAAATTAAAATCCTAAAAATAATAATATAATAAATAATAAAAATATATAAATATGTTAAAAGATCCTAGGGGAAAAAAAGTCTTGGGCCAGGAGAGTTAAAGCATCTTGAATGGAGAGTTCCATCAATTCTGCTTTTACCAGAAAAAACGGCAGAATACATATTAGGTAGCCCAAAGCAATAACATTTGCTATATGCAGTTAGGACATCAGGTTGATAATTCATGTCTTAGGGTAATTCTGTATGAATCACTCGCATCTTTGTGAAATAATTTTGTAAAATGCTCAGCACTCAATAAACGGTATTGATTAAAAAAAAAAAAGGAGCACTGAACTGAGCCACACTGTATCACTCCCTGGTTCATGTGGCCTTAGACAAGTTTTCTACGTTTTTGGCCTCCACCTAGAAAGAAAAGAAATAGCCATTCCTTGTACTTTTCATGAGAATTTTATCTCAAGGACTGAGTACAATTAAAGTACTTAAAGCCAGTACGAAAACATCATACAAATGCACACTAGTATTATTATTGCCTAATATCTGTAGATTGGTTTTTAATCTTGAGGATAGCCTAATAAAATATTAACAGTTTAAGACTCTGATATAACTATAATGACCACTGCTTAAGAGAAGCTGGATGTGAAAAATGAACAAATTCATACCCCACAAGCATAGCATAAACACTAACACTTTCTACTCTGATACTTTAGGTCTTCTTGAGTCCCTTATCTACTTCTGGAGTTAAGAAATCACTGCCAATTACCAGAATTCAGCTAGTGTTCAATTAATGATATCCAATGACATTTTCTAGACACTCCCAATCCAATGCTCTCTGTAGTACTGAAAAGACTTCCTTTTTCACAAGTCTTGTCATTACACAGTCTACTAAACCTTGCTGCCCAGCTAAATCCTTCAATAAATTCAAATAGACAGGAGCCAATATATCAAGGAAGTGTTAAGTATTTTTACTGGTCTGTCTCCAAGCCCCAAAATACTATAGTTCTTAAAAGTCACTAAGCTAAAGGTCTCCTTTGCCACTATGTTATTAATCGCCAGACTTAAGAGGGAGTCCAGTATTCACCACAAAGTAACGGCCAAAGTGTGCTATTCTCAAAACAAAATGCTACAAGCCATCAGTATAAAGGCTTTAGGCCATTTGATCTCTTTCATTAAATTATTTATCCTTAACCGGCTACGGCCACACAAAAATCCAAATAAACTTCTAGCTGTTTTTCCTAGGTTAAAAAGTTATTTACGGGCAGGCCACGGTGGCTCAGCAGGCAGGAACGCCTGCCTGCGATGCCAGAGGACCCGGGTTCGATTCCCGGTGCCTGCCCATGTTAAAAAAAAAAAAAAAAAGTTATTTACTGTCCAAACAGTTCGCAAACCATTTCAATTAGAATCCAATTAGTAAGGGAATGCGCATAACGGACAAGAAACTTTTTATTTCGCTTTTTTATGCCCCACACCCACCCTGAATTTACAAACCGCTACTGCAGTCACAAGTTTGAAGTAGCTATCTTTTTGTAATTGGTTTCAGCCACATTTGATTTCAACTTTAGTCTTAATTTTTTTTCAATCTTAAAACTCTAAAATAAAGGTCTGGTGTAGAAAGTAGTTGCCGGCATTGCTGCTTGATTCTGAAGAAAAAAAATATTAAAAGTAAATAAAGGGCGGGCCACGGTGGCTCAGCAGGCAGGAATGCTTGCCTGCAATGCCAGAGGACCAGGGTTCGATTCCCGGTGCCTGCCCATGTTAAAAAAAAAAAAAAAAAAAAGTAAATAAAGCCAATTTATGTAATTAAAATCAAGTTCCTAATCTCTACTCCCACTCCTTTACCCTACCATGTATACTACTGCCGATGTCCACCAATTAATGGATGCATCACTTCTGACACGAGGTCATGGGCTGTTATCACACGCCTTCTTTATGTGCCCCGACTGCCCTTCGGCCCGGATGTAGCAGGGCGCCCCGGACCCAAAGGCTAGGAAACGGTAACTAGGCGCCAACACTACAGTTGAATCGAGAGAGCACGTTCGGTTCAAAACAGGGAGTGGACTGCCAGGAGAGACCGGAGAAAATCACCGGAGAAAACTTTACCACAACACCGAAGGCCAATTACGAGACAGCAGGACAGAGCCCTAAGGCCGATCAGAATGAAAAAAACGCATCGTAAACAGACGACGGCCTGAAATTGGGGAAGAGTTTAAAAACCACCCAAAGGAGGGTCGGTCTTTGCTGATCAACGTCCCAACCAGGCCCCATCCAAAGGGAAAGACGCGAAGAACCCCCGCGACCGCAGCCAATGGGAGGCCGTCACAAGTTGTGCCGCCGGCGGCCGCCGGCGCTGTAGACGCGGCTGGCGTGCGGAAGGCGGAAAGGAGCGCGTGCGCAAGGCGGGCGTTGGGCGGGGAGGGAGTTGCTGCGCCGAGACTGCGCCCGAGGGCGCTCAGGCGCAAGGAGCCAGGCCGAGGCAATGGGGGAAGGGCCGAAGGAAGGAGACGTGCGCAGGCGCACCGCTGGGCCGCGCGGGCTTCGGGTTCAGGCCAGATTCGTGGCCGTGAGTACCGCTCGCAAGGCTCAGCCCACCCCCACCCCACCTTCCCGCGTAGCGCCTCAAAAACCTGAGGGAAGCCGACTGAGAAACGCAAACATAACGGCGCAATATCTAGCGACTTAGCTGTCGGAGCCGGCCCGACAACGCCCACACAAGAGTCAACAATATCTATCCTTCCTCAGTGTTCACTGCAGCTTGAGTAATTTGGTGCCGCGCGAGGCCTACCTGATACGCCGAGGCACGATTCCGAGGCCTTAGCTCCGTTGTAACTACACAGCGGCCATTTCCCGACTCAAGAACGGGAGGAAAACCATAGAGGAACCTTCGACGCGCGAGCTCGGTCCGTCACTTCCGCTTGGGGGCGTGGCCTCCGATGCAGCTAAATGTTTGGGCGGGCCCCGCCTACCGTTCCGCCCCTGGCCGACTCCCGGGCAGCTGGGGCGTTGTTTCCTCAGGCCTTCTGGGAGATCGCGCAACTGGTCTCGCGCGAACACCCGTCGGCACCGCCTTCCACCCGCTATGCTTGGGCTTGGGGCTTGGGGTGTGGGGTGGCGGTCTCGCAGGGCAGGCTCAACCTGTCCTTGAGCCCTTCCGAGTTTCTCTAACGTCCGAGTTAACGCTGCTTTTGCAAGTAGTGTCCATATTTTCTATGGGGCCTACCCAAGCCAGGCCAAACGCAGAATGTCCCGCCCGGAGACGGCCGTGTGGGTCCGAATCGCGTCTCCCTGCTCTGGGAGAGCAGTGTTTCGCTATTGGAAGTTTAAGTGGTGAAGAGAAAATGCCGCCTTTGCTTTGACATAAAATGCGTCATATGTACTCCGATCATACAAAAATGGCCACGATGTAAATCCCTTTCCTGAGTGGCGTTCAAGAAACTCAGCACTGCCTAATGGGCGTCATCCCCTCAGGATTCCCAAGGTGCTTAGGCTGGGTTGGTGATTGACGTCGTAGGATCCTTTTTCTCTGCGATATTGTTAAAATGTTGCTTTAGCGACTTTGGAGCGTGGGCCTAGGCTTAAAAATGAAGAACAGTCAAGCTTTCAGTCTGTAACGGTCATTTACGCCTGCCGAAGCACAATTGTGCCTGCCAAGGTCATAAATCAGATTATAAAAATGGAAATCATTTTGGATCCGGATAGACTTTCAAATAATAGCAGTGGCACATTTTCTATTAATAGTTCTCTAACATGCGCTTTCTTCATTAGGGCTTGATACCGTTTATGTATTTTGATGTTCAAATTGACCTTAAAAGCTTTGAAAGGATTTCAAAGTTGTAATTAGCATCCAGTCTTGTCAATCAGTTAAATCCACTCTTGGGCTCTGGCAGTGTATTTAACACGTTGGATTCTTTTAATCCAGTTTATCAGATCAACTGGAAGTTACTCATTTTATTTTCATGGCATGAACCCTCGGCCTTTTGTTTTAACGTGTTTATTGTGAAATATAACCTATATACCAGAAAAAAAACAATAACTTTTAGCGTACATTTTAGCACGTTGTATTTAACACGTTGGGTTCTCTCAATCTAATTTATCAGATCAACTGGAAGTTCCTCATTTTATTTTCATGGCATGAACCCTCGGCTTTTTGTTTTAACGTGTTTATTGTGAAATATAACCTATAAGACCAAGAACAAAAGAAAAAAACAATTTTTGAAAGTGCATTTTAACAAGTAGTTACAGAAGAGCTTTCAAAGTTTGGGATGGGTTACCATTCTGCAGAATCAGGTTTTTCCTTCTAGCTGCTTCAAAACACTGGAGTCTAAAAGAATATCAGTACAGTGATTCAGCAGTCATACTCATTTGTTAAATCCTATCTTCTCTTTTTTAATTCCTTCTCCCTTGGTCCTTCTCCCACACTAGGGATCTTTGGGCCATACCCTTTCTAACTTTTCACGTGAAAAGAGGTGTCAACAATATAGTATTGGCGGGTTGGAATTAGCTGATATTCTTGGAGAGGCTGGTCCCTCTGGGTTTCAGGACTTATCTTGCCTAGGAATCTTCTGGAGATTATAGGTTTCAGGAAAGTAAGCTTAATACATGAAACTTTTGTTGTCTCTGTTAAAGCTCTAGGTATTCTTTAGGGTTAGCAGTAATGATGTTGGTTGGGTGTATTAGCAATATCTAGCTGAAGCTTGCAAAAGGGTAGCCTCCAGAATAACCCCTCAACTCTTTTTGAACTCTCTTAACCACTGATATCTTGTTTTGTTATGTTTCTTTTCCCCCTTTTGGTCTGGAAGGCATTGTTGATCCACAGTGCCAGGGCCAAGCTCATCCCTAGGATTCATGTCCCACATTGTCAGGGAGGCTTTCACCCCCTGAACGTCATAGCCCATGTAGGAGAGAGTATATTGCTTTCCCTTGCAGAGTTGGGTTTGGGCGTGGGGACGGGGGGAGGGCACATCTGAGTAATAAAAGAGGTTTCCTGAAAGCAGCTCTTAGACTTAATAATAGGTAGTCTTATCTTTGGCACTACAAAAATAAGATTCATGAGGGCAAGCCTCAAAATCGAGTATTTGGCCTATTTTCTTGGGCTTCCCTAATGTCTGAGAGAGTACCAGGGGTTTCCCAGATAGAAAGTATGGAAACATTCCATGTTTTTCTCCAGTCCCTCAAGGGACTCTACCAATACTTTTTAATTATCACCCCACCATAGTCTTGGATATATCTGAGTATTACATGAAGCTATACAGAAACACAAGGCCTCATTTCCGTTCTTGGCTTCATGTGTTTGGGATCTTTACATGAGTATCTAAAGAGGATGATTTAAAATGTGTGTTACAGAAAATTTAGGTTCTAGAAGCAATAAAAATCTCTCTGCTTTGGTCTCATACAGTAGGTATATGTATTATCTACTACTACTTATTATCCTTTGACCTGTATTCTCATTTACCTTAGTCCCAACTAGATTGGCTTAGTTTTTAATCTCTGGTTGAAGCCTGATCTCTTTTTCAGTTACTTTAACAGTTGTATATAGCAATGCTAACTTTCACAGCTGCAGAACTTTAGCTCTGTGTCTTAGGTAACACAGAGGTTCCCAAAATTCCAGGGGAAGTACCGGCCTTATATGCTGTTCTAGTTTGCTAGCTGCCGGAATGCAATATACCAAAAACGGAATGGCTTTTATAAAGGGGAATTTAATGAGTTGCTAGTTTACAGTTCTAAGGCCGAGAAAATGTCCCAATTAAAACAAGTCCATAGAAGTGACCAATCAAAGGCATCCAGGGAAAGATACCTTGGTTCAAGAAGGCCGATGAAGTTCAGGGTTT